>JAQQSK010007968.1:0-13727 GCA_028658325.1 Potorous gilbertii | reverse complement strand
GAAGAGAGGGCAGATTGGTGATATGGGTAATTAGAATGTCCAGTGTATTGGGGAGGGGGGAGGGGACTAATGGGGAGAAAATTTTGGAACCCAAAATCTTGTGAAAATGAATGTAAAAAGTTAAATAAAGTTATTTAAAAATAAATAAATAATATAAAAAGAAGACTAACTTCCTCTCAGCTCTCTCTAGCTCTGCCTCTTCCTGTTCCACCCATTCAGGAAATTCCTCTCACCACAGATTCCATGTGACTCAGATTCAACTCTTGCCTCCATGTGACCCAAGTCAGTTACATGGACCTATTCATGAATATGAAAGATTTTCCATTTAAGTTACCATTACAAGGGTACAAAGAATTAAATTTAGGTTTGATGTATGGAAAAGCTTCTTAATAATTAGAGCTTTGTAGAAATGGAATGGTCTGCCTGAGGTAGCAGTAGGGTCCTCTTCCTATAAGATCTTTATACCAAAGCACATTCACCCCTTGTCTCATATGTTGTAGAGAACATTCTTGTTTAGGCATGAGTTTCAGGATCATCGATAAAGATCTGCAAGGTAGATCAGAAGTTGACTAGTCCACCTCCTCATTCTATATATGAGCAACTGAGGCCTAGAGAGCTGAAGTGATGTTGCTGAGGGCACACGCAATGAGTAGCAGAGTAAGGATTGAAACTCAGACTCCCACTCCAGCACTTTGCCCACTGCAGTGGTGAGTAGGTTTAGATGAATTTTCAGGTTCTGTGATGCTCTGTTACCACTTCACTGAATGACTGGAATTATTGCAATTTGGTAGAAAAAATACTGACTCAGAACTTAAGAGATAATGGATCTAATTATAACTTTGATTAACTTATTATTTAATGTTGGAAATTTTTCCTGCGTCTGATGATAAGAACCTATAAAATGAAGATTCTTTTTAACTCGGGATGATTAACAAATTAAAATATATTTACAGGAAATAATGATGATAAAGAATGGCAAAAATGAATTCTGGGATTAGCTAGAGAAGGGCAACAAGGATAGATCATAGGCTGATAAGATTTGAAGCTAGAAGAAATATTTGAGATCATCAAATCCAAACTCTTCTTTTTACAGAAGAGGAAGCTGGTATGTAGAAAGAGTATGTAACTTAGTCAAGGTTACAGAGCTAATAAGTATCTGAGGTAGGATCAGAAACCAGATCTTTTTGTCTCCATGTCCATGATCTACCCACTATACTACAGTGTGTAGCTTATGCCATGAATATCTATTGAAATATTTGGGAGATATATTATGGAGAAGGAAATTCTTGGTGATGGGAGATCTATGTAGTCAAGTATTTCAAAGGCTATAAGGTGAAGGAGGAATTAACTTTATTCTATTCAGTCATGGAGGTCAGACCTAGCAGCAATCAGCTAGGAATGTATGGAAGTTACAAAGAATCAGATATAGATTTCTAATAATCAGAACTGCAAAAGTGGAAGAGTGACCTCTACAACATAACTGAGAAATGCTCATGCTTTCTTCTCTTGAAGACCCTAAGTAAGGGGGAATTCAGTTAGCCCATTCTTCTTTGGATTGCCCTAATTTTTTAGGATGTTTATCTTTACATGACACTTAAATTTATGACTTTGAAATTTGAATTCAGAACTGATTGAATGATTTGATCAGTTATTAATGATTCAATTAACTCAAAGAGCAGTTATTAATGATTCAATGTCAATCAAGAAAAAGTCTGCCAAATTGCACACCACAGTGATCTGTGTTTGATCAATGTTTTTTTTAAAATCACTTTTATCAATGATGCGGATGTAGGCAGAGGTGACATTCTTGTCATATTCTTATTTTGATGACTCAAAACTACAAGGGATAGCTACCATACTGAATGACAGAGTCAAGACATAAAAGTATTTTAACAGGTTATATTTTTGAATTCTGATAATAAAATGAAACTGAATAGAGATTGATATAAAGTGTAAAAGTTGGACATAAAAAATATCAACTTTAAAAGTATGAAATGGGGAAGCATGACTAACTAAAAAGTCACTTGAAAAAAAGTGAGGAATGCTTGGGAATGGTGTTTTTGTTTTTCTATAATATTTACTACCAGAGACTCTGAGGTTAGTGGATCATGAGTACTCAGGAGACAGAGAAAGAAAGAAAGAAAGAAAGAAAGAAAGAAAGAAAGAAAGAAAGAAAGAAAGAAAGAAAGAAAGAAAGAAAGAAAGAAAGAAGGAAAGAAGGAAGGAAGGAAAGAAGGAAGGAAGGAAGGAAGAAAAAAGAAAGAAAAAATAAAGGGAAGGAAAGAAAAAGAAAGAGAGAAAAAAGAACAAGGGAAGAGAGAGGAAAAGAAGTGAGGAAAGAAGACAGGAAGGAAAGAAGACAGGAAGAAAAAAAAAGATTGAGGAGGTAGACTAGGGTATCACAAACTCCATAGGAGTCAAGAGTGTGACATGGTAACCCAACAAAGTAATAGAGTCTTTGATTACATTGAGATACATGGTGCCCAGGAATATGGAGGTGATTGGTCAAATATCTCCACATAGGTTAAACCTCCTTCCTGACATGTTTTCAGTTCTGAGTAGCCCATACTAGGAAGGACATTAATAAATTGGACAGAGTCCAGATGATGTAAGGATGATGAAGAACTCTAATATGAGGCCATATGAGGAGAGGTTAAAAAGAACTGGGGAGATCAGTTTGAAAGAGAGAAGACATAAGGGAAATATGAGTTATTTTCAAATATTTGTGGTGCTGTCATGGCAAGGAAGAAAGGGAAATGTTACAACAAATAGGCCTTTGCTTACATTTTCTGAGTGTTGTTTATGCCACATCACCAAGGGCTATTTTACATTGTTGTTTATTTCATTAGAGGCAGTGGACAGTGTTGTACTTGGAGTCAGGAAGACCAGGTTCAAAAATCATTTCTGATATCTATTAGCTGTCTGATTATAAGCAAACCTCTTTGAACTTCAAAAACAATAAAATATAGATGAGACAAATTCTACATAAATGGAAGGAGTTCTCACATCAACACAATTCCAGGTTCTTGAAATATTTTCCATATATGACATTCTATCTCCTGCCTGCTTGCTTTTGCACATCCTGGCTCCCATGACTGGAATCCTCTGCCTCCAGACTAGTTCAAGTATCACCCCTTTTTAAAAATTTTTTTAATTTTATTTTCCCCTAAATTACATGTAATTACATTTTTTTAACATTCATTTGAAAAATTTTTGTTTCAAATTTTCTCCTTCCTTTCATTCCTCTTCTCCCCCTCCCCATCCTTGAGAAGGCAAACAGTTTGATTATAGCTTTTACAAGAGCAGTCTATCAATGGCCTTTTTCCAATTCTTATTCTCCTCCACCTCTCTGAAGCCCTTGGCACTACTGATCCCTACTTCTTGATACTCTTTATCTCTCTAGGCTTTCAAAGTACCACTGTCTCTCTCTTCTCCTTCCTATCAGACTGATCCTTCTCTCTCTTTTGCTGGAGTCTACTCCAGATTACATCCTCTAACTGTAGGTGTCTCCTCAGAGCTCCATTTTAGATCAGTTCTCTTCTCCCTCCTCCTCTTCCTCCTTCTCCTCTTCTCCCTGCACTACTTTACTTGATGATCTCATCAACTCCCTTGGATTTAATTACTATCTCTATGCTGATGATTCTCAACTCTAACCACCGTGCCTTAGTCTCTCCGCTGAGCTGCAGTCTCAAATCTCTAATTGCCTTTCAGACCTCATGAAATATCCAGTAGACATTTTAAACTCAACATGTTCAAAACAGAACTCATTATCTTGACCTTAAACCCTCCCTTCTACCCAACTTCCCTTTTTAATCTTTAAAGAAGTTAGATTATTGATAAATGCAGATACTATAAGGAAATGGTAGAAACTATACAACACATCACAACAGGTTGCAACATTTAACACATTCAGAAAAATGACAGTCATGATCAAGTGACCAAAATGATATGCTGGAAGTGTTTTATCCTTCATAAATTCAAAAGTGACAAATTTCACATTACAAATCCTAAAATATTCTTGAGAATTAAAAAACATAGCAATATAATTTGAGCATTTTAACTGACAAAATAGTTACACTTTTCTAGGGTTGTAACATTTAGGCCATAAACATTTAATAGCAATGTTTTTAAATATCTATCACCATGCCAAATATTTACAACCTCTAAATTAAATGGAATAATATTAATGATAAGAACTCTCAGTGCATAGATCCTCAGAAAAAGACATCAAAACAATATGGGAACAAGATAACATATATGCTTGTATGTATATACATATACATATATGTTTTACATATATATGTGTGTGTGTATCATATGCTATATGTTATTAGAGTTGGATCTGTCCTAAACATATTTCTTTTTTGTTTACATTTTAAAAAATTAATTAGTTTCTAGTTTCAATGTTTACTTCCACAAGATTTTGAGTTCCAAATTTTCTCCCCATCTCTCCCTTACCCCCACCAAGAAAGCATGCGTTGTGATTACCCCCTTCCTCAATTTGCCCTCCTTTCTATCACCCCCCCCCCATTCTGTCCTCTTCTATTGTCTCATAAGGCAAGATAGGTGTCTATGCCTCAATGCCTGTATATCTTATTTCCCAGTTGCATTTAAAAACAATTTTTAACATTCGTTTTTAGAACTTCAAGTTCCAAATTCTTTCCCTTCCTCTCTCCCTATATACTGCTACTGAGAAGACAAGCAATTCAGTATAGGTTAAATGTGTGTAGTCATGCAAAATACTTCTAGAAAAGTCTTATTGTAAAAGACTATATTTCCTTCCATCCTATCCTGTCTTCCATTTATTCTTTTCTCTTTTTCACTCTGTCCCTCCTCAAATGTGTTTACTTCTGATTACTCCTTCCTCCCATTTGACCTTTCCTCTATCATCCCTCCACCATCTGCTTCTTCTCTTCTTTCCTGCAGGGTAAAATAGATTTTCATACCCAATTGAGTGCACATGTTATTCCCTCCTTAAGCCAAATCTGTGAGAGTTAGCTTCATTCATTTCCTCTCACCTTTTCCCTCATCCCCTCCATTGTAAAAGTTTTTTCTTGCCTCTTTTATGTGAAACAATTGACCCCATTCTATTTTTCCCTTTCTCCTTCTGCCAATATATTCCTCTCTTACCCTTTAACTTTACTTTTAGATATTACAAATATTATCTTTCCACGTAGGAATGTAAATAGTTCAACTTTAGTAAGTACCTTATGATTTCTCTTTCTTGTTTACCTTTTCATGCTTTTCTTGATTCTTGTATTCAAAAGTCAAATTTTCTATTCAGTTCTGATCTTTTCATCAAGAATGCTTGAAAGACTTCCATTGCACTGAATATCCATTTTTTTCCCCTGAAGTATTATACTCAGTTTTGCTGGATAGGTGATTCTTGGTTTTAATCCTAGATCCTTTGACCTCTGGAAGATCATATTTCAAACCCTCTGATCCCTTAAGGTAGAAGCTGCTAGATCTTGTGTTATAATGATGGTACTTCCACAATGGTAAAATTGGTTCTTTCTGACTGCTTGTAATATTTTCTCCTTGACCTGGAAGTTCTGGAATTTGGCCACAATATTCCTATAAATTTTCCTTTTGGGACCTCTTTCAGGAGGCAATTGTCTACGCTCTTTTTCTTCCTGATCCTGACTTTCAGGTAGTCCCATAATTTTTTAAATTATCTTTCCTGGATCTATTTTCCAGGTCAGTTGTTTTACAAGATATTTCACATTGTCTTATTTTTTCATTTTTTTTTTGTTTTATAATATTTTGATTTCTTGTAGAGTCATTAGCTTCCATCTGCTCCATTCTAATTTTTAAGGAATTATTTTCTTCAGTGAGCTTTTGGACCTCCTTTTACATTTAGCCCATTCTGCTTTTTAAGGCATTCTTTTCCTCATTAGATTTCTGGATCTCTTTTGCCATTTGGGTTAGTCTATTTTTAAGGTGTTATTTTCTTCTACATATTTTGGGTCTCCTTTAGCAACAGTTTACTCATTTTTCATGATTGTCTTGCATAGCTCTCATTTCTCTTTCCAATTTTTCCATACTTCTCTCATTTGATTTTCAAAATTCTTTTTGAGCTCTTGCATGGCTTGAGACCAATTCATATTTCTCCTGGAGTCTTTGGATGTAGGAGCTTTGATTGTGTTGTCTTCTTCTAGTTGTATGATTTTATCTTCATTGTCACCAAAGTAAGACTCTATAGTCTGATTTTTTTCCCACTGCTTGCTCCTTTCCCCAGCCCATTATGTCACTTTTGAGCTCTTTGTCAAGGTATTTCATTGCTTTCAATGAGGAGTGGGTGTACTTCCCCAAGTATAAGGTTGTTGTGCAACTGTTTTCAGAAATACTTCTAGAGACCTGAAAATTTTCAGCTCTTTCAAGGCTGTATGATCAAAGAAGAGCTGTTTACTACTTTCCTAGTCTGTGCTCTGGTCTGTGAGTGACCTCAAGCACTTTTTTCTGCCTTGGAATTGTAAAGAGGATCCTTTCTCCATCACTTCCACAAGCTTCACCACGCCAGCACTCCTCCTTGCCCTCGAACTACTACCTACGACTGTGACCCAGATTCAAACAGGACAAAGCAAGAGAATCTCACTTCAGTGCTGACAAACAGATCTCTGCTATCACCCTCTGAACAGCCACTCAATCAACCCACAAACTGTAGGCCTAGAGCTCCAGAAACAGCCACTGTTGCTGTTGCTGCAGCTGTTACTCCTTTACCGCTCCAAGGCAGGAGCCAGACCATGCCACTCTCTGACACATGTCCAGCAGGCTTTTTCCACTGACCTTCCAAGTTATCCTAGGCATTTTTGGGTCTAAAAATCTGGAAACAGTCATAGCTTCCAGTGATTCAGTCACCCAAGGCATGCTCAAGCACCATCTCTGCTGGTGCCACCCACACTGGACTACACTCTGTTCCTATCCCATCATGATAAATGTTTCCTGTCTACCTTCCTGGTTGTCTTGGGCTGGAAATCTGTTCACTCCACCATTCTGTGAGTTTTGCAGCTCCAGAAGTGGTTTAGGGTCACTTTTTACAGGAATTTGGAGGATTTGGGGGAGAGCTCAAGCAAGTCCCTGCTTTTACTCTGCCATCTTGTAGTACCACCTCTTTTGAGAAGCCTTCTCTGATTTCCTTCAGTTGCTAGTGCCCCTGCCAATTACTCTGACTTTATTTTGCATATAATTTGAATATACTTATCTTCAAACATCTTGTATTCTTTCTAGTAGACTATAAGTTCCCTGAGGGCAGGAACTATCTCATTTTGTGTCCTCTGGCATATAATACAAACATTATATATACTGTTAAAAAGGTAATTGATTGAAAATAGGTACTTTATTATTTTTTTTTTTTTGGTTGATACATTGGTATGGTCCAAGAATTTAACAGCAGACTTTGAAAGAGTGGTCTGATATTAGACATTGTTTTATAGGGCCATGCTCCAAGCCATTTCAACTTGATGGAGCAAGATATAATTTTTACCCTTCTGTCATAATCTTTCTGAATCTAAGACCATGTCCCTATTACAAGGAGGCACCAGAGAAGGACTTTTGTAGAGGGCATGATGGATAAAGGGATAAATCATATAAAATCCAGTCCATTCAGCAGCTTTTAAACTACTAACAGAAAACAAGACACATACACAAATAAATATAATACGAAGTTGAAAGTAAAAATACTGTGAAAAGTTCAGGAAAAGAAGATCATATCTGAATGTAAGCTCCTTGAAGTCAATTAACGTATTTTAATTAGTTCAGATCAACTAATGAATTTTATTCAATTTTTTTTCAACTCCTCCCACAGGGTAGTTAGTACTTTGCACAAACAAATGTTTATTGAATTAAATTAACTGACCCTACTGAATAACTCTTTTATAGAGGGGATGAAATTGAAGTTGAATTTTGAAAGATGGGTAAATGTGATTATCCTCTTCCTCATTTGCCGCAGATTTTGTAAGCCTTTTAATGAAGGTGACTTGGTAGAAGAGCTTTCTATTTAGAACAATTCTGATTTATTATATTTGTGTAAAAATATTTCCATTGCTCTTCAACAAATTTTCATAATTCCAAATTGTCCTCCACATAAGAAAGCTCTTGAATGGATTTTGAAAGTTGTATTAAAATTAACATATGAATGCTCATTAATAGTTGCTATATAATGCATTGAAGCAGGAATAAAAATAGTAACTCATTATGAAAAGTTTAGCAGTAAAACATAGCACTATAAAATATCCCCATGAGGAAGAATTTCTGGAGAGTAATTTATAAGAATAAAATGTTGGAAAGTGTTTGATAATGTTTCTTTGGAAAATATGAAAATTGGATGCTCAAAAATAAAAATAATAGCTTACAGGACTTCTGAGACATGCAGCCAACACAGAGGGTATGCATTTTCTCCAATCCTTGCAACCTCTCAAAACTCTTCAAAATAGGAACTATGCACAAGAGACCAAGGTGTTTTAGCTGTCTTCACAATCAAGTACCCCAAAATCCCAAATAAGGTCAACATCTGATGAACTAACAAAAGAGCAATATTCCTAAACCCTAATATTCTCATATGGTACCATGAACATCCCTCCTCTCACACACACTAGATGTGTATGCTTCTTTGCAAGAGATTTTATCTCTCAATGCCACCAGGAACTCTCTGCAACTAGCACATTGCAGGTAGATGCCAATCTGCAGTGGGGATTTTCCTCAATGTGAATTACCTATACCAATGAAATCAGAGGTGCAATCCAGGCAAAAAAATTACTTATTCACAGTTGGGATTGCATGTTATACAGAACTATGCTGAAGTCAATCTAAATTTCATATGCACAGACATTCATATGTATATATAAAATGCTTGAATATGTTATTATTCAGACATTAACAAGTAAGTCTCAGTGCTATAAATTAATTACATTGAAGGGAACTACAAGACAATTTGCAAGGTATTAAGCATAAAATGCAAGCACTGAAGTATTTACTATTATGTGACAAGTAGTGACTTTGGCTGAAAAGAGATATTGCTAGAGGTAATCTTACAGCATGGAGATGGGCAAAATTAGTTCCAGTAAGAATGCCAGCAGAGAAGGAGAAATAAGTAAAAGACCCATCACATCAAGTATTTATGAATGTTTTTAAGGCTTATGAAATGGATATAACTAACATCAAGGAAATGCATCATTGGGTAGTTGTACATTTATTTTCTTGATCCTACCAAATGTCTTTTGTTCCTGATCTGTTGATTGTTTTTGTGCATCATCAGCTTCTGATTAAAAAGGGACAGATGACTCAAGAGCAAATGGCATGTTTTAAAATATGGATATTACTTTTGCTCATTTTCCTGTTCATTTAGTTATGCCTTTTTTCCCCAAATAAATGGACATAGTGTTTCAGATTCAGAAATTATGACTGAATGAGTGATTAAAAGTCAGAGTAGCAGAAAAATTAAAGGACAAGGTAATGGGATTTATGATAAAAGCATGAATTGGGATTCTTTGGCCTTAAGCTGAGAGAACGTCAAGACATAATTCAAATTCCAAGGGGTGATTAAATTAGCAGATTATGATTGTGAGGAAGTTTATGAAATCACAGGGCTCAGCCCCCTGGATGATTAAACAGCCCTACATGTAGGTCACGATTATCTCAGTGTTATCTTAGGTCTTTGGACACCCACACTGATGTCTGAGATCAGATTAATTTGGCAATCATTGCAAGATGGACCAGAGTTGACAAAGATAGACTCCCCTCCCATCTTCCTGATTAGCGATCTTGGGCAAAAGTTAGTGCCACTCTGGAATGGCCTTAAAAATTAGATGGTATCATGACACCATTCAGAATTTTTATCTGCTGTGTTAATCTTAAAATAAATCAAACTCATAAGTGAAGGAGAAAGGCATTTTTAATTGAGAACAAAACAGTTGAGCCTGGGTCATCTATGTATCAGAGTACATGGGTGGCCACCAGTAGAACTTGGAGAAAAGTTTTTTAAACTTTCAGAAGGAAAAACAAATGCGTGGGGGGGGGCAACAAATGAGTAGTGAGGCCAAGTCATGAGGTCCCAGCTGCTCTTGGCCATCCCAGAAAGAAAATCGACTTTATTCTGGTTGTTTTTACCTTTCATCACCCCCTTTGCCCCAAACTTTAATGAAAAAGGCAAGAACCTTTGGTAGCAGTGACGAGCTCTAGCTAGCTTGGTTTACAAAATAAATAGATCTAAAGATCCCCAGGTGGGAACTAATCCAATTTAATTCACAACTACTTTCTATAGAGCAGGAATAAAAGGGCATTTCTAGGGATGTCTGGAGCAGGGCTTCTGACCACCTTTCCCTTTTCACATCTGGGCCTATTCATTGTTGAGTGGCCTTCCAACTACCTTAATACTTAGAAAATTCTCTGAAATTTGACTGCAATACTTCTAGGAGTTTTCCTTTTGGGATTCTTTTTCAGAATGTGATCGGTAGAGTCTTTCATTTTTTATTTTATTTTACCCCCTGGTTTTAGAATATCAGGGCAGTTTTCCTTGATAATTTCTTGAAATTTCTAGATGATGTCTAGGCTCTTTTTTGATCATGGTTTTCACATAGTCTCTTCTGGATCTATTTTTCAATTTTTCCAATGAGATATTTCATATTTTCTGTAATCTCATGGGAAGGGTGGGAGAGCAGCTGTTCAGCCTAGCCTGAGGTAGGATTCTCATGACTCAATTTCCTCACTGACACCTGGCAGACTTTAAGCCTGACTGAATGCAAGTTGACAATCTACTCCTCCTGGAACTGACATGAAGTTGGGGAGATATTGTTTCCCTACAATGTCCCTACTCTTAGTGGCAATTTCCTAAAGTCAAAAAGTTTGTAAACTTAATACCAGATCTATTAAATTATAAATTGTTGGTAGCGGAACAATCGAGGTTAAGTCTAGAATTAAGCTATTAGGCTTAGGACTTTAAACCAACAACAATAAGTTAGGGTCCTTTAATTCCTAGTAATAGTGTGGAGACAATTAGATCAAGGGCTTGTGAAGTTATCATACATAATTATTATTTATGTCTCAGTTGGTTAATGTTAAAAAATTGTTTGAGGTCTATATTGTAAATGATTTAAAAAAAAGTATTATCTGACCAAAAGCTGGAATTGTTTTATGTGATATTAACTCTGTTAAAAATGAAAAAATAAAAATCACACAATTTCCAAAAAAAAACCCAAAACCACAAAACAATCACTTCCATAAGTTTTCAATTTTCTGCCCCTCCCTTTCACAGCATGTAATCTTATATGGGATCTACACATACATTATTATTAGACACATTTTCACATTAGTCACGGTGCATAAAAGAATTAAAATGAATGGGAGAAAACCAAATCAAACAAGAATAAGACAGAATACATTCTGTATTCTGACTCGATAGCTCTTTCTCTGGATGTAAATGACATTTTCCAACAAGAGTCCTTTGGAAATGTTGAAGTCCCTGCTTTGCTGAGAAAGGCTAAGTCTATCAGAAAGTCTCACATACTGTGGCTGTTACTGTGTATAATGTTCTCCTGGTTGTGTTTACTTCAGTCAGTGTCAGTTATATAAATGTTCAGGCTTTTCTGAAGTCGGTCATTTCTTACAGCACAATAATAGTCCATTACATTCATATACCCTAGCTTGTTCAGTCATTCCCAATTGATAGGCATCCTGTTGGTTTCCAATTCTTGGCCACCATAGAAAGACCTTCTATAAATATTTTTGTACATGTATGTCCTTTTTGCATTTTTTTATGTCTTTGGGACCTAGCCCTAGAAGCGGTATCACTGGGTCAATGGGTATGCATATTTTTATAGCCCTTTAGGTATAGTTTCAAATTGTTCTCTAGAGTGGTTGGAGCAGCTTACAGCTCCACCAACAGCAAATTAGTGTTCTACCTCTACCACATCTTCTCCAACATTTATCATTTTCCTGTTTTCTCATGTTAGCCAATCTAATGGATGTGATATTGTACCTCAGAGTAGTTTTGATTTGCATCTCTCCAATCATTAGTGATTTAGGACATTTTTTCATGTGACTATAGATAGCTTTAATTTCTTCCTCTGAACACTACATATTCACATACTTTGATCATTTATCAATTGGGGAATGACTTATATTCTTGTAAATTTGGATCAGTTTTCTATATTTTAGAAATGAGGCCTTTATTATAGACACTAGTTGTAAACATTCTTTCCCAGTTTTTACCTTCTCTCCTAATCTTGGTTGCATTGGCTTATTTGTGCAAAAACCTTTTCAATTTAATGTAATCAAAATTACCCATTTTACCTTTTATAATGTTCTCTATATCTTGTTTGGTCTGAAATTTCTCCACAAATTTGACAAATAAACTATTTTTGCTCCCCTAATTTGTTTATACTATCAGCCTTTATACCTAGATCAAGTACCTATTTGGACTTTATTTTAATATATATATTGGTCTATTTCCAGTTTCTACCACACTACTATCCAGTTTTCCCAGTAGTTTTTGTCAAATAGGGTATTCTAATCCCAGAAGCGGGGGTCTTTAGTTTTGTCACACAGTAGACTGCTATAATCATTGACTACTGTTCCTTGTGTACTTAACCTATTCCACTGACCTACCCCTATATTTCTTAGGTCTTTGAGTAGCCAGTACCAAGTGGTTTTGATGATTGCTGCTTTATAATACAATTTGAGATCTGGTAGCAATAGGCCACCTTCCCTAGCATTTCATTTCATTAACTCCATTGATATTCTGGACCTTTTGTTCTTCCAGATGAATTTTGATATTAAACATTTTAGCTTTATAAAATAATTTTAGGTAGTTTGACTGGTATGACACTGAATAAGTAAATTAATATAGGTAGATCTGTAATTTTTATTATATTAGCTTGGACTATCTCACTTTATTTGTGTGAAGAGTGTTTTGTAATTGTGTTCATATAGTTCCTGGGTTTGTTTTGGCAGGTAAACTCTCAAATATTTTATAGCGTGTACCATAACTTGAAATGGAATTTGTCTTTCTATCTCTTGCTGTTCAATTTGTTAGTACTATAGAGAAATGCAGATTTTTTATGTGGGTTTATTTTGTATCCTGCAACTTTGCCAAAGCTATTTATTATTTCAAGTAGTTTTTTACTTGATTCTCTAGGTTTCTCTAAGCATATCATCACATCATCTGCAAAGAGTGACAACTTAGCTTTTTCTTTGCCTATTCTAATTCCTTCAATTTATTTTTCTTCTTTTATTGCTAAAACTAATATTTCTAGTACCATATTGAATAATCGTGGTGATAACGGACATCCTTTTTTCACCCTTGGTCTTTTTGGAAATGCATCTACTTTATCTCCATTTGATAGAATAGTTGGTGGTGGTTTTAGATAGATACTACTTATTATTTTAAGGAAGGCTCCATTTATTCCTATGTTTTCCATGTTTTCAATAGGAATGGGTGTTGTGTTTTGTCAAAAATTTTTTCTGCAACTATGGAGATAATTGTGTGTTTTTTGTCAATTTTATTATTGATATGGTCAATTATGCTAATTGTATAATTAACCCTGCATTTCTGGTATAAATTTTACCTGAATTATATTATTTTAATGATAATTTTTTTTAAATACATTTATTTAACTTTTTACATTCATTTTCACAAGATTTTGGGTTCCAAAATTTTCTCCCCATTTGTCCCCATCCCCCTCCCCAATACACTGGACATTGTAATTACCCATATCACCAATCTGCCCTCTCTT
>JAQQSK010007966.1:0-10000 GCA_028658325.1 Potorous gilbertii | reverse complement strand
GAATTACTGTGAAAAGCCCTTTTTTAAAAAATTTTGAGATAGACAAGAAAAATAGGTCAGTTCCTTAAGGATGGGGCTGTCACCTATAAAAGCACTTCTCCCACCCATGCCAGTAATGATCCTACCACGTCACGGCTCTGTTCTGTGTGGGTTGGTTTGATCAGACAATTCAACATCTCTATAAATAATAGAATTTAAGGAGAGAGGAGCCTTAAATTGCACCCAGACTCTTGTTTTACAGGTGAGGCAGTTAAGGCACAGAACTATTTAGTGGCTTGCTAAAGGTCAAACAACTTGTCAATGGTAAGCCATGAGTTGAGCTTTCTGATTCTAAACTCTCTTGCCATATTCGCAGAGCCCACGGTGGCCATGAATACTCCAGTTCAGTTTTAAATCATGAAATCTACACACAGATGACAGAATCACAACATTTATTCAGATAACAGAAAGCCAAATCCATCATCACAATAAAGAGCTACACACAATAACAACGCAGGGTACAATATCATCCCCAAACCTTCCCCTGCTAGACTTTCCACACACCAGCTCCATTAAACAAATCACAAGCAGGCTCCCTTAAACAAAATCACAAACAAGCTCTTTTACTCACATTAGTCAGCTGCCTGATTGCCGGCATCTTTCTTACCTCTGAATAGATTCTGACCAATTTCCTCTGCCTCTTTCTGTTCCACCCTTCTTGTTCCACTTATTCAGCAAACTCCTCCCACTACAGTCTCTATGTGACTCAGACTCATGTAACTCAGGCTTGCTTGTAACCCAGGAAGGTCACATGGGCCTATTAATGAATGGAAAAGATCTTCCCATATAAATTACTATTACATTAACTGTGCTATCTTTAAGATAACAAGCATCACCTTCCTTAGCAAAGCAGATAATAAGAAGATAGACTCACAGTTAAGTCAATTATCAAGTCCAGAATTCAAACCTCTTCATCTTGAGCTCTATTAACACTGCCTTTGGGAACTCAGGGTCACCTTTGAGTCATGATAAGGTATCAGAGTGGGGCTTTAACAGTGGGGAGCCATAAACACATCAGTAAACCTGTGAACCATTTTAGCTTTAAGCTTTGCTTTTCCAGATCCAGGAATGAACTCTCTTGCTAGTGCAGTTAAGGGAAGCAAACAGAATGCTTAGCATTCTGTGGTGCTTTTAAGATACTCAAAGTCTTCTCCCAATATTAATTAATCAGTCTTCACAATAATGAAATCTACCCACACATCTTTGACAGGGAGCAGGCTAAATGACATGCCTTCTATTTGGTGAATGGTACTTATTAACATGCTGGGCGGGATGCTAAAAGATGGAAATCTATTTGTGATTTGTCTTTCCAATCCCTTTCTGATTTACTGGATTAATTCCCGACCCTGTCATCATCTAGTTTTTAAAGCTCTGTAGCTTAAACTGGCATGAATTCAAAGAAACGCTTCTGAAAAATGAATAGGTACCAGAGATAATAAAATTAGATGTCAGTGCATTAAACCTTTTTTCCCCATGGCTGGTCATCACAAAATATCATAAAATCTGTCATAATAAAGGGCAAACTGTTATAAATAGGCTGATGAGGCATGAAAGATCATATGTGATTTATTTCCTGTCATTCAACAAAATGGGTTGGTTCACATGAAGACACACAACTTTTGGTTATTATGGACTGGTGAGTATTCCATTCCTTTTATCCTGGACACAGACATATACTCCAGAACTACAGGAGAGCTACAGACAAGGGGAGTCTATATTAGAAGATAAAAACCAGTCAGTTAATTCAACAAGAATTATTTTCCCCATTGCTTACCTTGTGCAAAGCCGTGAGTTGATGATGAAACAAGAAGATTCAAAAGCTTCCTAGGAGATGAGATTTCCTGTGTTGGTGTCCAGAGCAACCTATTTTTGTCAAATTATTAGGTCTCCCTGAATTATCCACACTTCCTAAATCTTAACCATTGAGAAACAGAAACTTAACTTTGCAAAACAGAAAAAAAATGACAATATTGAAAAACAACAATAGAAACTAAGAAGTTATCAGTGATCCATGGACAATTTGAAACAAAGGAATCATAGAACTTTAGAATTGGAAACAACCTTGATCTTCTTCTAGTCCATCCCTTTTGTTTTATAGATGAGGAAACTGAAAGCCCCAAATGAGAAATGACTTGCCCAGGGTCACATAGCTAATTATAGACTGAATCTATACTAGAATAGCATTTGAATAGTCTTCCCCCTCCCACATTCTCCTGCAAACACATACAATGTCTAGCTCATAAATTCATCAATGTTACAGGCTGAGGAAAGAAGGAGAGAGGAGAATGGCAATAATGAAATAAGTGAAATCTGCTGGTGAGTTTAAACCAACCAGAATGGGCTTGGGCTCTCTCATTCACCTTTTAAAGTACTAATAAAAGCCTTGACCAACGCTGCTGTGATGACATTTGGGTAGTTTATCATTTCCTTCTCCAGCTCATTTTACAGATGAGGAAACTGAGGCAAACAAAATTAAATGAATTGCCCACAGTCATACAACTTGTGTCTGAAGTAGAATTAGAGCTCAGGTCTTACTGACTTCAGGCCCAGTGTTCTAGCCAGCGGCCCTGAAGCCCTTTTGAAAGAGAGCCTGTAAACTGTAAACTATGTTGACTTAATGAGCATTAACTGTGGCATTGATTGTTGATGGCTAGATTGTAAAACTATCTCTTCATCTATCAACAGTATGGTATCTCTAATACTGGTATACCTCTTTACAAGATGTGTGAAAATTATATTTATGTTTAAAATATAAAACAAAGAAATTAGCTTCCTTTAAAAATGTGTGTGCATTTGTGCATGTGTGTGTGTGTGTGTGTGTGTATGTGTGTGTGTGTTTCTCCTGCAGTGTTATAGCATCTAGTCTGATGCTGGATACAAATAACTAGCAGCAGCTGTTGGATTACTGTTGTGGGCATTTGGACACTTTAAAGATACATTAAATCTCTGCAACACCTGTAGTCAAACAAGTGATATAAATTAGGCAAAATTTCGGTTACTCATATGGAGATGTTAGGGAGTTGGCTGCGTTTAACAAAAAAAAGAAAAACCTAAAAAAACCCAAAAAGATTAAATTCTCAATAGATTGAAAAAGATTTACTTAGTAATGCAATGTTTTATATTTTTTTCTCAAAATTAATTCACCACCTGCCTTATCACTTGAGATCATAATTTCTCTGGGTTGAAAATTTTTCCTTGAAGTCCCCATTACACATATCCACATGGGATCAAGTTTTGGATCATATCCTAACAGGGCCTCCTCCATCTTGCTTCTCTTCCCCCTTCTTTCTAGACAGAGATCTTAAGAAACTTCAAAGCTACTCAACCTTGATACAAACAGCTTTTGATGGAAGAACTCTGCAATGACGATTTATTCACAAAATGTTTTAGAGGTAGAATCAGATTCACAAAATGTCTTAGTAAGAAGTGACCTTAAAATTTAAAATTCTAGAAGAAAAGACTCTTTGAGTTCACCATGAATAGAAGCTAAATTTTATAAAGAAAGAACCTGAAGCCCAGAAAAAAGTGCCAAGTCTAGGTCATACAGACATTAAGTGGCATTAAGCCACTTAAGCAATTAAGTCACCCTCAGACCCAGTCTAGTGGTTTTTGCATTAGTACACTGCAACTTCCTGATTGGAAAAAACAGAAAAGAAGAGTTCACAGATGAATTTACACAATATTCACCTAAGCTTTAAGTCATTCTTAATAAAATGATTTTGAGATTTTGTTTATATAGCTGTGGTGGTTGGTAGGGAGAGGGTGCTAATGTTGGAGATTACATGAGAAAAATCATAAAGCTCTCCTTTCTTTTTTGGACTCAGAGAATTTCACAGTTTGTAGCATCCTGGATCTCATGCTAAAAGGGACTTTAGAGGTCATTTAGTCCAAATCTATTTTATAAATGAAAAATCAAAGAAAAAGGAAGAAAGGCCACACTGGCAGTAACTGGCAGTCAGAATTCAAACTCAGCCCTTTCAACGACACAAGGCCAGAAAGTCTCCATTAAGTTTCTGAATAGTTAACAGCTAACATAAACATAGAATTTTAAAGTTTGAAAAGTGCTTTGTATAAGATGATCTCATTTCATCTTCATAATTATCTTTGTGCCAGGTGCTATTACTTTCCCTATTTTATGGTTAAAAATCTGTGATTCGGAAAGCTTAAATTTTGTGCAGGTTCACATAAGAGGTAGCCGTCAAACCTCAAGTCCTTGGGACTCCAAAACCAGAGTTCTTGCTACCTTGCTTCTCTACCAGTTGTTCTGGATCCTGCAATATATATATAGTCCCAGAGGCAAGAGTCCCTGGTTCCTTTTCTCTTGTTCTAGAAGGAGACCTGATGTCAAATTCTCAAGATATATTTTTCAGTGGTCATACAGCCATTTGGGACTGCCAAAATTTACTCACTAAGAATTGCAGTTCATTTCTGTTTAGTGCCACTGGGCATGCTCCCTCACAATCAGGTGTGAGGGATTGCTTATTTCCACCTGCAGGGTCTGGCTCAGTTTGCTCCACATGGGCTTCAATCCTGAAAAGCTCAAGAGGAGGGACAGAAAACTCTTCGATGATGCATAGGAATGGTTTCTATTTTTTTGTCTTTTGTAATCTTGGTGCTTAGTATAGTGCCCAAACCATCAATATTGGTTGATTGACTGAACCTCCTTTTTCCTAATTGCAGTTCAATTACAAACTTCTTCAGGAAGCTTTCCTGATCTTGTCCCCTCTGTAGCTGCTTTTGCTCTCCCCCACCAAAAAATACTGTGTTTGGATTTCTTGTATAGTTATTATGAAATACAACTTAATAGATAAAAAGCTAGCCCCAGACCCAGGCTGACCTGAATTCCAGTCTGACACATTCTGGCTATGTGACTCTCAGAATTTAACCTCTAGTGATCTGGGCCATGTTTTGCCGATAGAGGAAGGTCTTCCTGGGAACTCCATATTCCCATGAAATTACAGGTTCATGTAATATATATTTATTTCTGTGTGTGTGTATATGTGTGTATATGCATGCACATATGTATATATACACGTGTATATACATGTATATACATATAGGAATATATATTTGCGTTTGTACATGTTGTCTCCTTTGATAGAATGTAAGCTTCTTGGGGGCAGTTACTGTTTTAGTTTAGTCCTTGTAGTCCTAGTACCGAGCATAGTACTTCATATATGCTTTTGGATTGATTGATTGATCTACTCTCAATGAGAGTAGTCCCTGATGCCTGTTACTGGTTCTGCAATCCCTTCAGACTCCCTGACTTCTCACTGTTCGGCTTGTATTTTGGATAACTCTTATTTTAGATAACTCACATGTTATGTGCTCAGGTTGAGCACATCACTCTGGTTTCCCCATACATACCTCTATTTCTCTTCCTGGCTATGTTTCTTTGGTGCTATTGTAGATCTAGTCACCTGTGACTTTCCAGGCCCTTATTCACAGCAGTGCCCATTAACTTCAAGATTTTTGACCTCATACTGACAAGATCTGTACAGTTTTACCAGTTTAATTACTACCTTGAGAAATTGCACATCTTCACTTTTCCCTCTTCTCCTACCTGGATGTATGTCATGGGAACAAAGATGAAAAGGCCATTTGATTTTATCCCAAATTTATCATTGTACTGAGGAAGACTCCTTGGCCTAAAGCGAGAAAGTGACTAATTCAGTTCCTTCAGGTATTAAAGCATAGAGCAGGACTTCTTACTCCAAATTCAGTCTCTTTCCATTTTGCTTTGCTTCCTATGACATGGCACCAATAATAAAAATAGCTAACATTGACATAATGCCTTAAAGTTCACAAAGTAATTTATATCAGTTTGATCTTCATGAGATTCTTGTGGGATAGATGCTATTGTTGTCCCTGTTTTGCAGATAAAGAGAGTAGGATTCAGAAAGGATCAGTACATTGGCCAGGATCACATAGCTAGTGTATATGTGAAGCAAGATCTCTCTGACACTATGTCAGATACTCTGCCCATGCTCTGCCTAGTCACCCCAGCATGTAGAGTAAGTAGTACAGGAGAGCGAGCACTGTTTTCTATAAAAACAAAAACAAAAACAAAACAAAACTTAGGTTCAAGTCTGATTTAAGCTGAGTGACTTTGAACAAGCAACTCTCTAGGACTGCGTGTCCTCATTTACAAGTGATCTTTAAGGTCTTTTTCAGCTTTAAATCATAGGAGATGTAATAAGCATTTGACCTACCTTCCAGGATTGTTGTGAGCAAAGTGATTTGTAAACCATAAAGTCCTATATAAATGTGAGTTATTACTTTATGAAAGGTACACACCATCAATGAGGACATAGCCCAGGAGAGAAAATAAAGGAGCGGATGGCTCTGAATTCTGGCATCCATAAGGCTATTTTACCTTTCTTCCTACCTGGAAACCATAATTATAAATACCTCTAAGTTAACATGACAGCCCAGTGCTGTTTGCAGTCAGACTGTACCAATGAGTCTGTAGTTATTGGTTAAGATTATTCTCTTCCTCTCTGATGGTAAAGGTTGAAGAGAAGAAATCACAGGGCCATAGACTTACAGATAGGACAGCCCTCAGAGAAAATTAAGTTCAATCCACTAATTTTATAGATAAGAAAACCAAGGCTGAGAAAAATTTAAATGATGCTCATAGTTACATATCCAGTAAGTGTGTGGGGAAGAAGAGAAGAGAAGAGAAGAGAAGAGAAGAGAAGAGAAGAGAAGAGAAGAGAAGAGAAGAGAAGAGAAGAGAAGAGAATAGGAGAAAAAACTGGCATGTGCATAGGACAAGCATCAAACTTTGTATTTGTCTTTCAGTCATTTCAGTTGTGTCTATTTCTTTGTGCACCTCATTTGAGGTCTTCTTATTCATGGGTTTCTTATGTGCCAGAAGAAAGTGAAAAATTTAGTTCAAAGGGCACTGACTAGTGAAGCAAGAGACCTATGTTCCAGCCCTACATCTACCATTAATACACTGTGTGATCCTGATCTTTAATTATTTGTTCTCAGTGTTTTCATTTAAAAAGGATGAGAAATAGTATTTTCACTATCTGCTTCATGGGGTTGTTGTAAGAATCAAATTAGTCTATGTCTTCAAAGTCTTTTGTAAATATTGAGATTCCATATGAATGTAACCAACTATTACTAAATTTATCTTCCTGATATATTTTTCCACAGCAGTAGGTTTCTTATGATATATTTAAGATTTCTTTTCTTTTTGTCAGTCTTTTGATTTTGTTTGTTGTTTCTTGATGATTAATGGAGTTATTAGATTCCCTTTGATGAGTTTCTAATTTTATTTTATTAATTTATTTTTGTTTTCAATATTCACTTCCACAAGACATTGAGTTCCAAATTTTCTTCCCATCTCTCCCTTCACCCCAACCCCAAGACAGCATGAATTCCAATTGCCCCTAACCCCAATCTACCCTTCCTTCTATCACTTCCCTACCCCTATCTGTTCCCTTCTATTTTCCTGTAGGGAAAGATAGATTTCCATACCCCATTTCCTGTATGTCTTATTTCCTAGTTGGATGTAAAAATGGTTTTTATCATTTGCTTTCAAACCTTTTGAATTCGACGGTCTCTCCATTCCTCCCTCACTACCTACCCTCATTGAGAAGGAAATTTGATATACATTATACAAGTATAGTCATGAAAAACATTTCCATAACAGTCATGGTGTGAAAAATTAACTGTATTTCCCTCCATCCTATTCGACTCTCCATTTATCTATTCTCTCCTTTGACTTTGTACCACCTCAAAAGTGTTTCTTTCTGATTACCCCCTTCTCCCATTTGTTCTCCCTTCTATCATCTTCCTTCTCTTACCCTGTTCCCTACTGCTTTCCTGTAGGGTAGGGTAGATTTTCATACCAAATTATGTGTATGTTATTTCCTCCTTAAGCCAAATACGATGAGAGTAAGGTTTATTCATTCCCTCTCACTTCCCCCATCTTCACCTCCATTATAAAATCTTTTTCTTGACTCTTTTATATGACATTATTTACTACATTGTACCTCTCCCTTTCTCTGTCTCCCAGTACATTCTTCTCTTGCCCCTTAATTTTATTTTTAGATATCTTCCCTTCATATTCAACTCACATATTCCTTCCAACTACCCTAATACTGAGAAAGGTCTCATGAGTTGCAAATATCATCTATCCATGTATGAATGTAAATAGTTGAACCTTAATAGGTCCCCTATGATCACTCTTTCCTATTTGCCTTTACATGCCTATCTTGATTACTGAATTTTGTAATATTTAATATATTTATTTTCAGTTTTTGACATTCACTTCCCTAAATTTTACATTTTCTCCCACCCCTTCCTCCTTCCCTCCCCAAGTTAGCATGTAATCTGGTATGGACTCTATATATACATTCCTATTAAACACATTTTCACATTAGTCATTGCATAGAAGAATTATAATGAAAGGGGAAAAAATGAGAAAGAAAAAACAAAATAGAAAAGAATCTGCTTCACTCTGCAATCCAGCTCCACTGATCTTTCTCTGGATGTGGATGTCATTTTCCATCATGAATCCTTTGGAAAAGTTTTAGGTCCTTGCATTGCTCAGAATGGCTGAGTCTATCAAAAACAGTTCTCGCCTGAAACCAGTATGGCACAGTAGAAGGAGGGACCTGTTCTAGCTCTCCTCACATAGCCCACATAATACTTATAAAAATGACTCAAAACAAATTGCAGAGCAGCAGAAGCCAAAAAAATGACAGAGTGAGATTTCCAGCCCAAGACAGTCTGGAAGGCCTACAGGATAGGACTATCCCACCAGGCTCAGAGTGAAGTGGAGACTGGCATTGGCACAGACAGGACTGGAGCAGGCTTCAGGGTGCAGAATCAGAGATATTAGCTGTGGTTCTCAGATTTCTCAACCCACAAATGCCAAAGACAGCTTAAGAGGAAATAAGAAAGCTATTTCAACTGGATGAGAGGGGAGAGAGGTCTGGTCCCAGGGTGGCAGCAGCTACTGTGGAAGCAGCATACACTTTTGGAAACCTTGGCCTAAAGATCCTGGGAGAACCAAGCAGCTGATATGTATCTCAGTCCTGAGTGGTTGTTCAGGAGTGAGGAGGAGTGCTGCCATAGTGAAGCTAGTGATGATTGTGGAGAAGGAATAATACTCACAGATCCTGGGCAGAAAAGATTGTTTATCTCATAGACCAGGATGCAGGCCAGGAGAGGAGTAAACTCCTCACCCTTGATTGTGCCACCTTGGAGGAACTGGGAACTTATAAGTCCCTAGGATATACCCTCCACTTGACAAAGAACTCAAAAGTCAAGTAACTGAATGGGAAAATAATGCCCCCAAAAGGGAAAAAAAAGTAAGATTATAGAAGGTTACTTTCTTGGCTAAAAAGTATTTTCTTCTATCCTTTCAGGTGAGGAAGAACAAAGCGCGCCATCACACAAACATATCAAAGTTAAGTCTTCTACATCCAAAACCTCCCAAAAAAACATGCAATGGTCTAAGGCTGTGGAAGAACTCAAAAAGGATTTGGAAAATCAAGTAAGAGAGGTGGAGGAAAAATTGGGAAGTGAAATGAGAGCAATGCAAGAAAACCATGAAAAGCAAGTCAACAGCTTGCCAAAGGAGACACAAAAAATGCTGAAGAAAATCACTTAAAAACAGACTAACCCAAATGGCAAAAAAGGTCCAAAAAGCCAATGAAAAGAAGAATGCTTTAAAAAGCAGAATTGGCCAAATGGAAAAGGAGATTCAAAAGCTCATTGAAAAGATTACTTCTTTAAAAATTAGAATGGAGTAGATAGAAGCTAATGACTTTATGAGAAACCAAGAAATTGTAAAACAAAACCAAAAGAATGAAAAGATAGAAGACAATGTGAAATATCTCATTGGAAAAACAACTGACCTGGAAAATAGATCCAGGAGAGATAATTTAAAAATTGTACGATGAAAAAAGAGCCAATATATCATCTTCCAAGAAATTATCAA
>JAQQSK010007965.1:0-13728 GCA_028658325.1 Potorous gilbertii | reverse complement strand
ACTTATCTTACAATACAGGAAAGTGGAGGAGAAGGGGATAAGCAGAGTCGGGGGGATGATGGAAGGGAGGGCAATAGGAGGAGGGAGCAATTTGAAGTCAACACTCGGGGAGGGACAGGATCAAAAGAGAGAATAGAAACAATGGGGGGCAGGATAGGATGGAGGGAAATATAGTTAGTCTTACAAAACACGACTATTATGGAAGTCATTTGCCGAACAACACAGATATGGCCTATATTGAATTGCCTGCCTTCCCAAAGGGAATGGGTGGGGAGGGAGGGATGAGGAGAAGTTGGAACTCAAAGTTTTAGGAACAACTGTTGAGTACTGTTCTTACTACTAGGAAGTAAGAAATACAGGTAATGGGGAATAGAAAGTTATCTGACCCTACAGGACAAAAGATAAGATGGGGATAAGGGAAGGGACATTAGATAGAAGAGAGGGCAAATTGGTGAAAGGGGAAATTAGAATGCTCAGTGCATTGGGGTGGGGGAGGGGACAAATGGGGAGAAAAATTTGGAACCCAAAATTGGGTGAAAATAAATGTAAAAAGTTAAATAAATAAATAAATGAAAATAAAAAAATAACATTTTATTCCCCCTCAATTCTATGTAAAAAAATTTGTAACATTCATTTTTTAAAAAAATGTTTTTAGTTTGAAATTCTATGTATTCCTTCCTCCCCTCCCCTCTCCCTGAGACAGCAAGCAATCTGATCTAGATTGTATATGTGCAATCATGGCATTGACCTTCTATGGACTCTGTCTCACCTCTATAACCCAACTTGGATATTCACTACTTGCATGATCTTGCGTGAATCTTAACATCACTGACCTTTCCTCTTCTGTTAAGAAAGGACTGGACTTTAAGAATACCTCAAAGGGGTAAGCAAATTTGCCTTCATTGACACATCTGATTCTGTTAGTGTTAAGTAGTGAGGTGAGACCTCTAAGGACCCTTTTAGCTCTAGGACTATGTGCTATAATTTTCTTGCAGAGGTAACACCCACCCTGACCCAGAGCTGAAGGTTAAGCCTTGGTCCCCACCTCAGTCCATCATCTGCTGCCTAATCCAATTTCCTTTACCTCCTTCTGTGTCCGCAGTGATCTCTGAAGGGCAAGGGCTGGTCCTAGCTACTAGGGACAGATGGAGCTGGGAGTAATTTTATTATTTTTGGAAAGGATAACTTTGGAATAGTCATTATATAATAATAAACATACTAACACTTATGTTTTGAAAAACACAATAACAGTTGTTATTTGGTCCTCAGAAAAAAACCCTTGGAAATGGACAGAGCAAATATCTCCAGGGGTCTGATGAAGAAACTGAGGCCCAGAAAAGTTAGGTGACCTACTCAAGGTCACACATAAGCAACAGAACTAGGTATAGAAATCAGTTCTCCTGGTTCCCAGGGGTTCAGTATTTTCCCACTAAACCACATTGCCTATGGCTAAGATTGTTCTGATTAGACAGACATACCTTGTTAAATTGTATGATCCTCTCTCACTTGCATACATGCAATGAAACTTCAAGAAGTCAAAACTCAAATACCCCCCCCAAAAGAAATCTAATGTGGAAACAAATGCTGAAAAAGGAAATGAAAAGTGATGCTCTTAGAATCATATTATAGAGCTGGCAAAAGCTTTTGAGGCTGAGTTGAAATGTCTACTCTAAGCCTTCGCTAGGTTAAATATCATGAGTTTTTTCAATGATTTCTCTAAACTTATTCTCAAGGCTCTTCCTCATCTTGCTTCCTTCCTCTGGACCCTTTCCAGTTTGTCAATATCTTTTCTATGATGTGGCTTGCAGAAGTGAACATAGATCTCCATATGTGGTCTGGATAGGAAATAGCACAGAGGGTTGATTCCAGGAAAGGACAGCCCTCTTCCTGCCACCCAAGTTCTTATTCCCTTCCTTGACTTCCACATCATTATTTTTCACATCAAACTTACAAATGATTAGAACCTCAAATCATTTTTATGTGGTCTGCTGATTAGTCACAACTGCCCCCTCTTGTATTTAGGAAGTTTATTTTTTGAACCCAAGTGTGACTTTTCATTTATCTCTATTATACTCCCTCTTATATTTATCTCAACATTCTATCTTGTCAAAATGTTTTGGAAGCCTGACTGACCTCCGCTTGTGTTAGTGATCTCTCCCAGTTATCCGCCACCTGCAATGTTGAACAGAAGATTATTTATGCCTTGATCCAAGTGATTGATAAGAATGTGGAAGGTCACAAGGCCAAGTATGGTTGTGGTTGAATCTCCACTGGAAGATTTTCCTTCCAAGTTGGGCCATTCAGCCAATTCTGAATGCAACTAATTCAGCTGTCATCTGATTATCACCCAAAGGTGTACTGCGGCTACTTCAAATTGGCTCATGAAAGCTGATTGTCAAATTTTCTGAGTGAGCATTTACATAAGCTGACAAATGCTAGAAACCAAGCATTGACTTAAGGTTTTGTTGACTGTTTAAATTTCACAAAATGATAAAGAAAATGTTAATATTACAGATTAAACTTAGAAATACACATTTTTTTCCCCTTGAGAGATGGTTGTTAAACATTTCCCAGTATTCCCCTGCCCTCACCTCTCTTTTTTTTAACAAGAAGAGTGTAAGAAACTTTATCAAATATTTTGCTAGGTTAACTATGTAGCTACACTATCCCTTATTTGTCAGCCTACTTATTCTTCAATAAAAGGAAATAAGTGTCCTCTGACATAACCTGGTCTTAATGAAGCCATGTGATTTCTTTGTGATTATCACTTCCTTTTTTAGATACCCAGTAACCATCCCTTCACCATTATGCTTTAGAAATCTTGCAGATCAAAGTCAAGTCCCATGGCTTGTACTTTGTAGATTCTCTTCTCTTCTCTCTTGACAAGCAGCACATTTGCTCCTCTTTGATCCTGTGGTACCTGTGTGGTGAAGTAGAACTAGTGCTGGAGATGGTATTAACAGATCTGGGTTCAAATCCTGGCTTTGCCACCTACTCCATGTTACCTTGGGTTAAGCTGCTTGACTTGGGAGCCGCAGTTCTCTCATCCGTAGAATGAGGGATTGGCACTAGATGACCTCTCACGTGCCTTCTGATTCTAAATCTAAGATTCTCTCATCCTCTTTCAGAAATGATCTCTTTTTAACTCTTTAAAATTGATTCTTCCCCCTTTTATTACGCATACACATTCTAGGTTATATTATAGTTATTCATACATTCTTAAACGTAATCATATTAGCTAAAATTTGAAAACTCTTTCAAGTTTGCAAAGTTCTTTACAAATCTTCTCATTTGATCATCACACCAATTCCCGGAGGTAGGTGCTATTATTAACCCTATTTTAAACATGGGGAAACTGAGGTAGACTGAGGTTAACTGATTTGTCCTGGTGGGCACTGAACCCAGAGGGGTTTTACTGAAGTTTGCTTTCCATACACCTCCCCACTGGAATTAGACAACATACATGTTCAGTGTTTTGCAAACATTAAAGTGTTATATAAATGCTGTTTTAATTATTATGGCTATTTCAATTATTTTTATTTTTGTTATTTCTTACTCCTTACTAAAACCAATCTAGACAATGAGGATAAAAAGAAAAAAAGACCCAGTCTCTTCCCTCAAGGGGCTTACACTCTAATATTCTCATTTCCTCTAGCCTCCTCCAGATACAACAACTGGCATTGTTGAATGCAAGTCAACGCGTTCTCCCACCTGCTTCTTCAATGTCTTGCTCTCTCAGGTTATAACCCTTTAGGTTGAACTCAGAAATGTCCCTCAGCCCAGTGTCCTAAACTGCTGATGCTGGGGTGACCCATACTTGTTTGATAATTTGACCTAGTGGGTCACAGGGTATGAGGCCCGTGTCTTCCAGATACTCGAGTGGGATGAGTTACTCAATTCAGAATGTTCTAAATTCTGACTTTCTTTCAACTGATTGGGATGTCAAATGTGGGTGTGAGGGAAAGAGTAAATTATGATAGAATTTGAAGATTGATTATCCATAGAAAAGATGCTCACCTGCATTTTCAAAGGGAAGTTCCCTCAACTAGGAATCCTATATACAGAAGAAATAATGTCCATCCAATTCCAATGAGCACCAGTGCCATCACAGGTGATGTCTTGACTTGCATATGAATTCAATTTAAGTGAGGCAGCCTCACTCTCTCTTCCAGTCATCAGATCCCTATGGCAAGATAATTCAGGATTGGTGATGGCCCAGGATGCAGTAGATAACCTTGGTATCTTTGATGTCTCATCAAACTCTAGGCAATCCACCGTCCTCTGCTTCAGTCACCCTCATGGCAATTGGAACAAATTGCTTTCATCCACACATGGCTCTGGGGAAAGTCTTCAGCTCCCTCCTGGTAGAGCCTTGAAGGACACCCATTGTGCTCTCCACTAATTTTGCCCTGAACCATCCATATCCCTCCCAGCTGTCTTCCAATGATAATAACCTCTCCCAGTCATGTTGTCCCTTAGGTGCTGTTTTCCTCCATCAGAATGGAAGCTCTTCTCATGCTTTTAGGGTGTTAGTTAGGTGAGAGGGGTTGAAACTCAGCTGCTTAATGGTATTCTTTTGGCAACCAGTGTGTTCCCCATGATTTCTGGCTTGAGTAAAGATTTAGACCAGTTTACATTCTTCAAACTGACCCTGACCCGGAAGAGAAGGGTGTGTTTGTGGGGATGGGGTGGGGAATGGTGTTTTGAGATAAAAGGTTTGCTCCAGATTGTCCTGAAAGAAAAGAAGGATGGGTGAGGTGGTTCCCTCTGCACCCATTGCAGAGAGCAGCCCTCCCATGGTCAAGGTTACTCAGGGGCCTGGACCACCCGGGGGCTTTCTGTTCCTGGGTCCTTAGGAATAGTAGTGATGACCCCAGCGCATCCTTCTCTCCTGCTGTAGTGGCAATGACATGCAGTTCAGAGAGTGCTGGGCGTGAGAAATGTGTAGCTGTTTTCTGCCCTCCATCAGCCTCTGCTTCCCCCTCACCCAGCAGATTCCCTGACCTTTGAGCGACCAGCAGGAAGTTTATAATCTTTTTGGTGTGGAGGCAGGGGACATTTTTGATTCCCACTGCCCAGCATGGCAGAATTCTCTTAGATGATTAAAAAATCCCAACAACTCACATTTCTATAGTATTTTACAGTTTTAAAAAATGCAAGATCTGTGTTATTTGTTGTATATTTAACATATGAGGGAGCTGAGCTTAAAACACATGGAATGGTTTGTCCAGGAGCATGCAGCTTGTAAATTTTGAACACAGTCCTCCACACTAGACCATAGAAACATGGATAAAAAAGAACTTAATTGGAGACAATTCTCTATTTTGACAAATGAGGAAACTGAGGCCCAGAGAAGTTAAGTGACATGACCCAAGTCACACAGCAGACCTAGAATTCCCACCCAAGGCCTCTGACTCCAAGATCAGTGGTCTTTCCATGACTGTGTTGAAGCCAAGGTGTCATGGTGCAGTCAAAGGGCCTGGGTTCAGATCCTGTTGCTTCACAGATTTACAAGGATTCTCAGAAGCCCTGTAGGTCAGCCTGTCTCTTAGTAAGAATGCCTTCTTCATCCTTACCCATGACTCATCCACCTTCTGCTTGTGTATGTGCTAATCCAGCCACCTCCAGTCTGGCCATTGCGCTTTAGCATAATTAATTGTTTGTAACTTCTTCCTCATTTCAAGTCTAAATTTGCACTAATGATTAGGGAAATGATCGGGGAAGACCTCTGGTAGGAAATACTTGAGCTGGTTTTAAGAGATAGAGGTTAGGTCAGATAAGCCAAATGTGGAGTTGTTCTATGCCTAAGACATACTTGTCTTAACCTTGAATGCTTGTATGGGTGCTCATGACCCTTATCCCTTCAACTATGGTCACTTAGAAGCTAATCTTTGGCATTATCTGAAAATCTGGTTGGGATTTTCTTTTGGGGGTTGGGGAGAGCCCATAACTTTGGACTTGATTTGTGTGAACCTAGATCTGAGTTCTTGGGCCATTGATTACAAAGCCTGGTGACAGCTGTGGCAGTGATGAGGATTTTAAAGTAGTGCCTGCGATGTAGTAAGCCCTGAAGATACAGAGAAAGTCAAACGACAGCCTCTGCTCTCAAGGAACTCACAATGAGTGGGCATTAGATTAATGAGATAATTACATGGCGGACTTTTATAAAACCTCAAACAAATCTGCGATGTGGATTTTGCAAGCGTCATTATTCTTGTTTTACCTGGGAGGAAACTGAAATTCAGAAAGGTTAGGTCGGCCAAGGTCACATAGCAAGCAACTGTTGGAGCTGGGTTGATTTTCGTTTTGTCATTTACGAGCTATGAGAGCAGATGTAATTCAGTTTTTTCTCCCTTCTCTGTGCCTCAGCTTACCTTTGAGGTGGCCAGCCCTGAAGATTAAGAGGTCATGTGGTATAGTCGACGCTGTGCTGTCCTTAGAGTCTGTGTGATCCTGGACAAGTCACTTTGGCTCTGCAGGCCTCAATTTCCCCATATGTCGAGCGAGGAGGTTAGACTTGCTCACCCCGAGGGTCTCTTCCCACGCTGAAAGTATGACTTTATGTTCTCTGAAGTCCCTTCCAGGTTTTATGTGCTTCCATCTCTACACCTGTGTATATGAACTCACTTCAGTGAATAACACAGGGTCAGTCCTTGTTCTTATATTCTCACCTGTTGTAGGCTGATAAGGCCACCGGATGGGGTCACAAGGGGGTGGCTGGCTGGTGGGGTGGCACCTTGGCCATCCTCCCAGGTTCTTTAACACACAGCGGTTCCTGAGCACCAGAAGACTGATAAGAAGGCATAAAAATAAATCCTCTGGGCCAGCTGCATAGTGTCAAGTTGCCCAGGCCTTGTCCCCTGAGCTCCAGGCCTGAGTCCCCAGGGAACATGACAGGCGACTCCACCAGGAAACAGCATTCCCCAGGCTCTTCTATTCCCTTCCCTCAGCCCCTCGCTGCTAACCTCAGGTCCTTTCTGGTCAAGGGCTCCTCACATCCTTTGAAGAAAATGAAACACCCAGATCAGGAGTCAAGATTGATTGACCCTACGTCATCAGAACTTACTCTCTAAATAAAAGTCATTTCTGAAAAACCAAACCAAAGCACTAAAACAAATACAATCTCTTTCAACTGAAATATTTCCTTGCCCCATAACTTCTTGGTAGGGGGGGACTGGCAGCCAGAATGGGGGCATTGCATTAAGAGTTCTTTTCCCTTTTTGTAAATGGTTCTCACAGAGCAGAATTGAAGACCAAACTCCCCCGAGTCCTTTGACTTCTCTGGGATAGACTCTGAGATGGTGCATTATCATGAAAGCTGCTTCCACCCTGGGAGACAGAGTGGGGAACCCAAGGGGGAAGCACATCCTCCTCTGCATCACTGGGGGTGGGAGTGGAGAGAGAAAGAGAGAGAAGGGATGTCCTGAGCTCACTGTTTTTTAGACACAGTTCCAGCTTTACTCCTCCTGGGCATAGGAGATTTTAGGAGACACAGGAAGGATCCCCCATCTGCTGTCAGTCTCCCCTATTATAGTGCCTGATTTTCTGCCATCCCAGTGTAGCTCTTTGACTAAAGATATTGTTTCTGGAGAGCCCTGTTAGAAAACAACCTGGGAGTGAAAACTAGAATAATTTGTCATGTATTTGAGTGGCATTTTTTTGATCTATATTTCAAGCCTCTAAGACAGTCTTCAATATGTTTCTTACAGAACACATATGGAAGACTAAGGGCAATACCTCCACTTTTTTCTTCACCACAGGAGATTCTGTCTTTCTTTGTCTCTGTCTCACTGTCTCTGTCACATGTGCTCTGTCTGATTCTACATCTTTATTTCTCTCTCTCTCTCTCTCAGAAGTAGGATTTGTCTCTCTCTGTGTCTACCTATCTATCTATCTATCTATCTCTCTGTCTTTCCTTCCTCCTCTGTTCCTCTCCCTTTCCCCCTTCTCTCTTTATTTTGGCCTAAGCCCTCCACAGTACCAGATGGGTGAGGAGCCTTGAGATCATGACCCATGGGATAAACTCAAGGGGACCTGGGACATTTAGCCTGAAGAAGAGGCCCATAGACACAGCTGGGAGGGGCCTTTCCTCTGGAGGTGTTTGAAGAGTTGTTGCATGGAAGGCAGGGCCCAAGTAGGCATAATGGACAGAAATCACAAAGAATGAAACTGAAGCTCCATGTAAGGGGGACAGTACCAACAATGAGAGCTATTTCAAAGCCGAGCGGGCTGCCTTGGGACATAATGAGTTGGTTCTTCCCTCATGACAGGTCTTTGAGCAGACTCAATAACTATTTGTCTGAAAGACTGAAGAGGTTTGAATTTGGGTCTTGAGTAGAGTCATAGATTCGTAGATTCAGAGCTTTAAGGGTGTGGGTAGGTCCCTCATTTTACAGCTGAGGAAACTGAAGACCAATGAGGTCACACAGGGGCTCAGCAACAAAGCGGAGACTTGAACCCAGGTCCTGAGACTCCAAGTCAGCAGTCTCTCCTTTGTACTTCGCTGCTCCAAGACAGATTACTTCTGAACTCCCCTCCAACTATGGGACGCTGTTGGGATTTCCCAACAGGCTCAACCTCAGTTTAAACTCCATTTTGGCTTCCTCCTGCCCCTGTCTCAGTCCAGGCACAAAGTCTTTCTGACAGAAGGCAATAGTTTTCTTCCATAACCAAGCTGGTGGCAGGGTCTGGATTGATGGATGTGCTGTTTGTCTTCCCCAGCTGTGGACACAAGCCCTGGCCCAGGAACAACTTCCCTTCCTGGGCTGCCCCCTCACTTTATTAGACAGATGAGTCTCAGAAAGGTGATTGTGTATTTTACATCTGCAAGGAGAACTTATGACTTAGGAGGCTCTCAGGGCAAATTCTTTTGTGATGCTTGCAAAGATGCTCTATCTTATCCTGAAAGCCTTCTCAGACACCTCTGATTCCTACCAATCTCCTCTCCTTTTCCCTGCCTTATGAAGCATATTATCTGTGCATGCATGGTGGATACTCAGAATCACTGGATTTAAAGCACAAAATGACTATGCTGTTGTTCAGTTGTTCTTAGTTGTGTATGACTCTCCGTGACCCTATTTGGGATTTTCTTGGCAAAGATACTAACATGGTTTGCCATTTCTTTCTCCAAAGATTTTTACAGATGAGGAAACTGAGGCAAACAGGGTCAAGTGACTTGCCCAGGGTCACATAGTTATTAAATGTCTGAGGCAGGATTTGAAGTCAGGTCTTCCTAACTCCAGACCCTGGGCTATATGCTCTGTGGTATCACCCATCTGTCCATAGAAGGGACTCTAGAGATCATCTAATGCAACCAGCTCATTTTACAGGTGAAGAGCCTGAGGCCCAGAGAAGGCAATCAGAGATTAGAAGTCATACAGCAAGTCTGCCAGAGCTGAAATTTGATGTCAGAACCCATACCATGTTACCCTGTTTAGTTTAGTACTTCATTATCATCCATTAACAACTAGGTTAAATCTGGCCTTGGCTGCTTACTAGCTATGCAACCCTGGACAAGTCATTTAACTTCTGTTCGTACAAAATCAAAGAGCAAGCAAAGCTTAGAGAGATCAGATTCCTGGCTCAGTAAGAAGGCAGATGAAATTCAGTTTTATGCTGATAACAACAAACCAAAGCATTTTTATGATTCCTTGAGAGCTATTTATGGACCAAAAATCTATGGTACATCACAACTATTCAGTGCTGATGGAAGCACATTGATTAGTGATAAGGACATGATCCTAGAGAGATGGCCTGAACACTTCCATACTGTTCTCAACAGACCATCATCAATCAATGCTGAAGCCATTGACGATTTACATTAGGTTGAAGTCAATCTCTCCTTAGCTGAACTTCCAACTGAAGAAGAGGTTTTGAGGGCCATTAGGCTCCTTTCATGCGGCAAATCACCTGGTGCTGATTCTACTGCAGTTGAGATTTACAAGGTAGGGGAACCATTGTTCATACAAAAGCTGACTGAGATTTTCCAGATTGTATGGCAGGAGGTTATCTCCCAGGAGTTCAAGGATGCTTTGTAAAGGGAATAGATTGTCCTGAGAAAATCACAGGGGTTTTCTCTCTTAATTATTGCTGGCAAGATTCTTGCTAGAATCCTCCTTAATGGGCTGATCCTTCACCTGGAAGATAGGCATATACCTGAGAGCCAGTATGGCTTCAGAAAAGGCCAAGGAACAGTCATTATGATGTTTTGCTGCCTGACAACTTCAGGAGAAATGCCAGGAGCAGAATAGAGGTCTGTACACAATATTTGTAGATCTGACCAAAGCCTTTGACACTGTTAGTCATGAGGGCTTATGGAAAATTATGTCAACATTTGGTTGTCCAGAGAAGTTCATCAATATTGTATGTCAGTTTCGTGGGGGCATGTTTGTCTGGGTTCTGGATAATGGACAAAGCTCTCATGCCTTCCCAGTCACCAATGGAGTGAAACAGGGTTGTGTGCTTGTTCCCATGCTTTTTAGTATGATGTTTTCACCTATGGTGTCAAATGCTTTCAGTGAGAATGAACAAGACATCAAGGTCAGCTACCATATTGATGGTAAGTTCTTCAATTTGAAAGGGCTACAAGCCAAGACCAAACTGGAGGGAGTTTTGATGCATGATTTTGTTTCCAGATGATTGTACACTAAATGCAGCCTCTGAAGTTGAGATGCAACCAATTATGGATCAATTCTCTGCTGCCTATGCTAATTTTGGCCTAATAATTAACACCAAGAAAACATAGGTGCTCCATCAGTCGTCACCACACCATCTGTACATGGAATCATTGGTTATAACAAATGGAGAAGTTTTGAAAGCTGTGGATAAGTTCATTTACCTTGGTAGTACACTTTCCAGGGATGTACACATTGACAATGAGGTTGATGCATGCATTGCCAGAGCTAGCTCAGCATTTAGGAGGCTCCAAAGCAAAGTTTAGAAGAAAAGTATTTGACCTACCAAACTGAAGGTCTACAGAGCCATTGTGCTGACCTCATTGTTGTATGCCTGTGAAACATGGACAGTCTACCAGCACTGTGTCAGGAAACTGAATCGCTTCCCTTTGAACTGACTTAGGAAGATTCTGATGATCACCTGGAAGGATAAGGTACCAGGCACTGCAGTCCTTGCTTGAGCTGAACTGCCAAGCATTCAAAACTATGCTTCAGAGAGTGTGTAACTCCAATTAACTGGCCATGTTGTTCAAATGCAAAATGTATGCTTTCCAGAAAGATTATTTTATGGAAAACTCACATGGAGAATTCACATGGGGCAGGCGGTCACATAGTGATTAGGAGAAGTGATAAAAGGACACTCTCAAGGTCTCTCTCAAGAACTTTGGATTTGACTGTGAGACATGGGAGATACTAGCACAGGACCACTCAGCATGGCATGCTCACATCAGAAAAGATGCTGTGCTCTATGAGCAAAGCAGAATTGAGACAGCACAAAGTAAACATAGTATGGGCAAATTTGGAGTAACCACCCCAAATATTCACACATACTATCAGTGGCCAAAATGTGGTGGAGCATTCCAAGCTCCTTTTGGTCTGATCAGCCACAGTCAGACACACTGAAACTTCACTTTATCATGGTGATGTCATTTTCGTCCTCTTGGAGAATGAAGGACAATCACCAACCAATTTGCCTCAGTTTCCTTATGTGTATATTGGGGATGATATTAGCACCTCCCTCCCAGGGTTTATAAAGTGCTTAGCCCAGTGCCTGGCACATGGTGACAGCTATAATGGTTATTATCTTGATTCTCTGAGGTTGCATTGGGGAGTGCTGTGGAGTTTCTGGAAGGCTGGCCCATGCTGGGCTCCTTCATCTCCTGTGACACTCAGCAAAGCAAAGGGCACATTAGAGGGCATCAGTAAATAACCTCCCTCTGATTTATTTATTTATTTTGAGCCAAATTGGATTTTCAGCTACTGGGTTTGTTTGAATCAGAGGCCAGCTGTGCACGTAGATGATTCTCTGTATTCATCTATTCTTTGCCTGACTTTGATGGGGCCCAGTGCTGCAGGAGCCCAAACATTGCCTGCGGATATGGTATATTGTTCTCCCCCTCTCCTGATTTCATGGGTCTGATTGCTCATTTTCCTAGTAATGGCATTAGCCAATCTCGTTTCCATTCCGAGAAATCGTGCCAAGAACAGTCACCGGAGGAATGTCCCCATTGTGCAGCGGCACGTTGTGTTGTGTGGGGCAAGAAGGATTCTCGATCCGGAGCTAGGTGGGGCCTCAGAGGCATCAAGTCCAATCCATTCATCTGCCAGGTGAGGAAACTGAGGCCCAGAGAGGTTAGGCGGCTAATTGGGGTCACATAATTAATCAACAAGCATTTTAAAATGCTAAGTGTGCCAGGCAGAGGGTTAAGGGCTGAGTATACAAAGAATGGGCAAGGTCACTGACCTCAAAGATTTCATCTTTCAATAGTGGTTTAAAAATGCAAACAACTATTTGTACAGGATGATCTGAAAGTCATCATGCAGCTTTGAGCTTCTCTTAATCAGTCAATCAACAAACATTTGTCAGGTGCCTGCTGTGTGCTAGGCACTGTGCCAAGCTAGTACACACCTTGTATCCCATATATAATATATAAATACATAAGATATTATATATATTCAGTGTTCCAAAACACTTTGGTATAATTTTAGTCTTAAAATACATAAATATATACACATATAAATACACATGTGTGCATGTATGTATAAAAGTAACTCTGTATACAGGGTATCCCAAAGTATTTTCCGGACACCTTGTATATAAGATACATTAACATCTCTCTCTCTCTCTCCCTCTCTCTCTGTCTCTGTCTCCGTCTCTCTCTCTCTCTCTCTCTCTCTCTCTCACACACACACACACACACACACACACACACACACACGATTTACATGGGAGTTAATCTAAGAGGAAAGGATTTGAAGTCTGGTCTTTGGGCTTCATGCCTATTCTTACCACACCCCCCTTAAGTCCATGCTGCACAAACAACCCAAGGAAGGCTGAGGAACTTTGGGGACAGGAAGAAGAATTCCCTGCAGACTTCTACCCAGAGCTATAACTAAGGTAAGGTGCCTAGGGCTTTGTCCTGGGGTGCTTCCTCCCCACAGCTGTCTTTTGGCCCATCATCCCCATTCCCTGATGTGTTCCATGACTCTGTTCCTTGCAATGTCACCAAGGTCTCTACCCTCTCTCCCTGCATATTGTCTCTCACTTCTTGCTGGGGACTGTCCTCTGTCACTGCATACCCTCTCTTCCCCTCCTGTGGGCATCCCTGCCCCATCTGCCTGGGGTACACTGCCCTCTTTGAGCCCTGCCTCCCTCCTCTCGGAGAGCAAAGACAAAACTAAACCAAATTTGCTTCAGTTGCTAGGATTTCTCTTTCTGATTCCCCTCCTGCCCTCCTCTTCAGGGCAATCATCGTATGATTCATAATCCTTGGCTGCGCTCTGAGGGCTAATTAGTTTCATTTCAGAAACAGAAGAGAAAGGCAAGGGAATAAAGGGGACTAGGAGATTAGAGGCTGGGCTCAGTCACAGTTCTCATCCTTTGTATGTGTTAGTTTGGAGCAAAGGGAAAGGACTGATGTGCAGTTACCCAGTTCTAGAAACTGTGGAAGAATGACGCCTTTGCTTGCTGGAGAAATAGCCATAGGCTCATAGGAATAACTTGGAGTGGAAAGTAGAAGCTATGGCTGTAGTTTCTGGCCCTGCCATTAGCTGT
>JAQQSK010007964.1:0-13728 GCA_028658325.1 Potorous gilbertii | reverse complement strand
CAAGCGCCAGAAATGTTCTTTCCTAGTTTTCCTCAAAATGCAACCTCATGTTAATATTCAAATAGTTTCTTTGTTTTATTCATTGTGTTTGTTAATAATCCTAGAACTTTTTCTTCTTTGAGGCATTTCAGTGGCTGATTTTGAGGGGGGACAGTGAAAAATCTGGTTCCCTTGTGACATCATAATAGCTAACATTCATATAGCACTCTAAAGTTGGCCAAGTGTTTTACAAATATTGTCTTATTCTGGCTTCACAACAACCCTGAGAAGTAGGTGCTATTATTTATCCCTGTTTCATAGATAGCAAATAGAGGTTAAGTAATTTGCCCAAGGTCACAACTAGTAAGTATCTGAGACCAGATTTGGACTCGGGTCTTTCTGACTTCAAGTCTAGTGCTCTTTTTATTGCTGGGAAGTCTAGCTAACTGATTCATCTCAGCCAGGATTCTAACAAGCATGGCTACCTGGTCCATCAGCCTGCAGAATATTAGAAGTAGCAAATTAGAAAGAAGGGCAGGCGATAATGATAGCTGACAGTAAGAGAAGAGAGGGAAAAGCTAGATTTAGGGGAGCGTAAGAATCCAAATGTCCAATGGAAAGAGGTATGGCTTAGGAGTAGAGAAGAGCTAGCTTTTTAGTCTCTTTCTCTACCCCTAAATGTGTGACTTCCAGCATGTTACTTCCCCTCCTTCAGCCTCAGTTTCTGTACTATAAAACGAGGGGATTGTGACAGGCAATTTGTTTTTACTGTTAATTATTCATCTGGCTCATTTGTTTATTTTACTATTTTCCTCTTTTTTAAAAAAAATCGTGAAGATAATGATTGATTTTCTTATTCTTAAAAATAGTCTGTAGGTTTTTGTTTTTCAGATTTCTCTGTTATTTCATGTTTTCCTGTGTTGCGTTTTTTTTGAGGGGGAGTGATAAGATGATTTCTCAGTGCCTTCCGACTCTAACACTGTCTGGGTCTTCTGTGAAAATGTATAGAAATATGGGGCCATGGAGGGTTGAAATAGCTTCATTCACCTCATTAGGCCCCAGGAGCAATAGGGAGAATAGCTGACTTGTATTAATGACCCTAGGTCATTGAAGAAAGGTCACATCTTATTCCATGTGCTCTGTGGATGAAGGCTGGGATTTGTGTAACAAAATTTATATTTCCATCTAAAAAGGTTGTGTAACTTTTCACAAGAAGGTTGGAAAAAAAGGTTGTGATTATTTTGGGGCCTGGTGACTCATGGGAACCATTCCTCAGGTGTGGAGGGACTGTGATCTGCATTAATGAAGGGTGTGACCACAGTGACAAAATCACAGGACTTTAAAAAAGTTTCCTTTAACATTTTTATTTAAATTTCTGAGTTCCAAATTCGATCCCTCCCTCCCTACTTCCTCTCCTTCCTCCCTTAGGCAGTAAGCAATCAGATATAGATTATACATGTGCAATTATGTAAAACATTTCTATATTAGTAATTTTGTATAAGATGACTCAAAAGAAAAAAATGAAAGAAAGTGAAAAATAGCATGCTTCAATCTGTATTCAGTCAATATCTGTTTTTTCCCTCTGGAGGCAAATAGTATATTTCATCATTAGTCCTTTGGTATTTGCTGAGAATAGCTAAGTCAGGCCTGCACAACCTGTGGCATGTCAAAGGAATTCCTCTCCATACAACAGATGTTTTCCTTTACATTTTTCATGGGTCACTGGAAATCCTTTGGCGTTCTGCAAGTGGCCCATAGGCTGCAGGTTGTGAAAGTCTGGGCTAAGTCATTCACAGTTCCTCATCAAACAGTGTTACTGTTACTGCATACGACATTCTCTTGGTTCTGTTTACTTAATTGTGCATCAGTTCATATAAGTCTTTCCAGGTTTTTCTGAAGGCATCCTGCTTTTATCACTTATGGCACAGTAGTATTCCATTACAATCATGTGCCACGGCTTGTCTAACCATTCCCCAATTGATGGATATCCCTTTGATTTCCCGTTCTTAAGCCACCACAAAGAGAGCCAATGTAAATATTTTTGTACAAATAGACCCTTTGCCCTTTTTTTGGATGTCTTTGAGATATAGACCTAGTAGAATCACAAGACTTGAAATATGATGTTGGTACTTTAAATGAGGTCCAAGTCAATTTCACTGAGTGTTCTCTGGCAAGTTCCCAAATTTGATGACAAAGACCTCTTCAGAGGAGGCCACTCAGCATCTTCACATAAGAGGTAAAAGGAGAAGGCTCAAGACCAAAGAATTTATTAAAGGGTATTCTGTCCAGCCAATCAATGCTTCAGGAGGGCTGGAGATGCTACCATCCTCTAAATAGGCATCCAAATTGCAATTATAGTGTAGTATCTCTAAAGATAGTTTCCTAGCTTCCCTTGTTATGTGGGGAAAATCCTGTCTCTGACACCTGTCAGACATTCTCTCTCCTTTTCTGCATTCCACGGATGGTGACTGGCAAAGACAAGGCATCATCTGATCCCTCTGCTTCCACATCCATACTGTAGGATCTGTAAATACAGTTGAGTGGGGTGGGATGTTCTCTGATTTATCCCAGGTTAGCTAGCAAGGGGGATATGAAAGGTCACATCTAGGACACCAGGGAATTTGCTAATGCTAATTTGGAGTCTAGAGGGAGGGGGGAATAAATTCACAACACAAGAAAATCCTAACAAGACCTTTTTTTATTATTAATATAGCTGTGCATAACTGTGTATATGCATATATCCATGTGTATATTTTGTAGCAAACAAGATAGACTCATTTACTTCCCAGCATGAGAAAAGAGAGTACTTATAGTTGTAAAATTCTAAAAAATGCAAAAACCATGTCCTTAGACAGTTAAGAAGAAAGGGTCATACTCATGATGGAAAATGCTATCCACATCCAGAGGAAGAACTGATGGAGTCTGAATGCAGAGTGAAGCAGACTGCTTTCACTTTATTTTTTAATGTTTTTTTCTTTTCTTCTCTTTCTTCTTTTGCAACATGATTAATGTGGAAATATAATTTACATGATTTTATATCTATATAATCTATATTACATATATACATACACATACATATATAACCTATATCCAGTTGCTTACTGTCTTAGGGAGGTGGGAGGCAGGAGGGAAGCAAAAAATTTGGAACTTACAATGTTATAAAAAAAATGTTAAAATTGTCCTTATATGTAATTGGAAAAAAAATAAAATACTATTAAGAAGAAGTGGTCATAGAGAGCACAGACCCTATGAAATGGGAATAAATCTCAGATTTTCTAGTGGAGATCTCATTCCCTGATGTGCCAGTCTCGATTCCAAGTCTGGTATTCTGGCCTCTATGCCAGATTTATGAATAAGGTATAGTGGTGGTTTTGGGAGAACTATAAACTGCATCAAAACTTTTTGAGAACTTTATCTTGTGAGAACCAGTTCAGCCAGGGAGGTCTTGGAGTCAGAAGGACTTAGTTTGAGATCTTGCCCCTTGAGCCATGGTCTCCTCATTGATAAAATGGAGTTAGTATTAGCTGTAGTACTACAGAGTTCTTATGAGACTTACATAGGCTGATGTGTGTAAAGCACACACATATGTACTACAATTGTTATTGTTTTGGGACTTACAGTTTCATAAATGGAAGAAATTCCCTTTACCAGAGCAGCCTGGCAATTGCTCTGACTTAAGGTATTAGTGAGTTGCTACTCACTAGTAGTGAGGGATACTGAAATATTAAGTGACCTAGCCGTGGTCATATAACCTGTCTCCTGTCTGAGGAGGACTTGGACTCAGGTCTTCATTACTCCAAGACCAGCCTTCTCTCCAGGATGCCATACTGTCTCACATTAATTATAAAATGGAGTCAAACATGGAGAAGAGAATGAAACAGAATTCTCTCTTCTTAGGACACAGGTTGGGGGGCTGTGGCAGCAGAATGGGGCAGATGCAGTTGCTATGTTGGTTGTTTTTGCTGAACTGTTGAACCCTAAAGGGAATAGACTTAGATATTTTATAAAACCTCTGAATTGGAAAGAATCTGGAATGTCATAATCCTTTTAAGAGAGGGAAACAGAATGAGAAGCAGGGCAGGGAGGATTGGGAACTGCTTCAGGGAAACATCTATTTTATTTCATTCTATTTTTATTTTTCCCCAGTTACATGTAAAAAAAATTAACATTTGTTTTTAAAACTTTGAGTTCCAAATTCTCTCCTTTCTTCTCTCCCTACCATCCCTCACTGAGAAAAGAAGCAGTTCAATATAGGTTATACATGTATAGTCATGCAAATATTCCCAAAATAGTCATATTGCAAAAGAAAATATAGACCCAAAAAGAAAAACAACTCAAGAAAAAAAGTGTGTTTCAAATTGTATTCAGACACCACCAGTTCTTTCTCTGGGGATGGATAGCGTTTTTCATCATAAGCCTTTCAGAGTTGTCTTGGATCATTGTATAGCTGAGAGTTGCTGTCATTCACAGCTGATCACCTTGCATTGTTGCCATTACTTTATACACAGTACATTTCACTTTGCATCAACTCATGCAAGTCTCTCCAGGCTTTTTCCGAGAGCATCCTGCTCATTATATCTCATAGCATGGTACTATTCCATCAGAATCACATACCATAACTTGTTCAACCATTCCCCAGTCGATGGGCATCCCCTCAGTTTCCAATTCTTTGCTCCCAGAAAAGAGCTGTTATAAATATTTTTTGTACATATAGGTCCTTTTCCTTTTTATCTCTTTTAGTATATAGACCTAGTGGTGGTATTGCTAGGCCAAAGGGTATGCATAGTTTTATAGCCTTTTGAACATAATTCAAAATTGAAAGAGCTGTTCTATCAGCAGGTTATCAGACCCAGGGTTTGGTTTCAGTCATGTTTGGTTTCAGGCAGGTTCATGCTCCTGCTGTCCAGAGACTTGAGAGTGGCCCTTGTTGAGGGGATGACCACGTTAAGGTTTGCTCTGGACAGTTGCAGGCATCTTGTTTCTGCTGGGGTCCTAAGTGCTTTCCTGGCTCTGGGATGGGGCCACTTGTCTCTCTCTCCTCTCTCTCCAGCTACGTGGGCAGAAAGCGGATGCAAGTGGAGCACCCAGAGAAGGCGGTGCCACGTGTTCGGAACCTGGTAGAGGCTGACTATTCCTACTGGACCCTGGCCTATGTCATCTCCCTCCAGGGAGCACAGAAGCTGTTGGCTGCCCAACCTCTCTCTAAGATGCTCCCTGTGGATGAGTTCCTGCCGGTGATGTTTGATAAACACCCAGTGTAAGTGTGTGAGGAAGCAGGGGTAGGGTAGGAGTGGCTAATAACAGTCCTTATTCTTGGGATTCAGCTCCCTCTGGGATGAGCCTGAGACATGGAGCAGATGTGACTTTTCTTGATGTGTCTGTTGTGGGGAGACACCCCATGTGTGTCTCTGTTTTGAGGTGCGTGTGCCATGCTGGGAGGACAGGGGTATGTGTGTCTCTAGCTGGTTTTTTGAGGGGAGGGGCAAGGTAGGTTTTATCACTAGGGAGATGGCCCCATGTCTTTCCTGGTAGGGAAATATAGTGTCCTCCTGCTAAAGGGGACAGCCTGTCTTTCATATTTATTTCAGTAAAACTAGAGGCTTTGTGCTCTTGTCTGTGGTCTTGAAAGAGAGCAAGGTCATTTGAGAGCCTGGCAGCACCTGGCTGGTTGGGTCATTTTATGTGCAATCCATTTGAATCATACAGAGGTTTCTCAGGATAGGCTGGTCTGGCTGTAATGGAGCTATTTGGTGCTAAATTTTCCCAAAAGAGTATCCCCTGATAAAGATTTTATCATTTTATTTGACTCCTGATTTACCTAAGTTGAGATTTGACCTTCTTTGGGGACTGGTGCTACCATCTTACAAGGCTCCCATCTTAGGGGTCAAGGGAGGGGCCTCTCTTGACTGGAGGAGGGTCCAATAGTATGAGGTGGGGAGGTGAAAAGACAGACAGAGTTGGGAATAGCTGTAGCTTGGAGCTGAGGGAGCTTAGAACCCCCCGAGACAAGGGGTGCTAAAAGGGGAGGGGGGGTGGCTGAAGGATGCAGGGCAGTTCAGGGAGGTGGCAGCTCAGCCTTCAAAGAAATACATTTTGCACAGCTCTGACTACAAAGAACACTTTGAGACACGGGACCTCCTAGCTTTCTCGGTGGAGCCACTCCTTGTGTACCCCACTCATTACACGGGGGATGACGGCTACATCAGCGACACAGAGACCTCGGTTGTCTGGAATAATGAAAAGGTGAAAACAGACTGGGACCGAGCCAAGTCCCAGAAGATGAAGGAGCAGCAGGCGCTGAGCAAGGAGGCCAAGAACTCAGAGGTCCTACAGTCTCCGCTTGACAGCACAGCCCGAGAGGAGCTGTGATCCCGCAAGAGCTGTGCCTCCAGAGCCCCGAGGGCCCGGCATCTGTGGGGAGCGAGAGCAGGACTCAGGCCGCAGGGAGGGAGAACCTGGCCCCGGAACTGCATCCAGTTGGCACCTCGGACTCTGGGGAGACCTACGCCAAGGTTATAAGAAGAGGCCCCTGCTCAGTTTGGGGGAAACATGGTAGCGTGGGCTCACAGTGGGATCGTAGTAAGTGCATCGCTGATTAATCCTGCAGTGTGCCCTGCTGGAGAATGTGTTTTCCTGAGGACCTGGAAGAAGCTGCCTGAAAAGAAGTTTGATGTATTTTAAAAAATCAGTCTTTTTGAGGTTTGTCACACCAGAAAAGCCTCCAGAACGAATCAGCTTCTGAGTAGTCGATGGGAACAGGGCCTTCCCTAGGCTGCAGCAGGTGCCTCACTTCCACCAATGTCTGCCGGGAGTTCTTCCAGCCCTAGAGATTTTCTGAAGGTCAGAAAGCCAAACTTTTTAGCCAGGCTTTCTCCCCCTGAGGACCATCAGGATGCTTGCCTATCAGCCTGACTTTCTGCCCTAGCATTCACCATTACTCAGGTGACCCTTTTGGTCTGGCTCAGGTATTATAGATGCACATGGAGGGATGATTGGGCTGCTTGGAAATGAGGGAGTTGTTCCGCAGGCTTTGCAGCTGGCAGCATGGCTAAAGGGACCCCCTCTGGGTGAGGGCTTTGGGCAGTGGCATCTTCCCTCCCCTTCTGCCCGCATGGATTTATGGTGACATTGTCAGCCTATGACCAAAACTAAGTTATCCTAACCTAAAATTTAATTTCTATTTGATGGGAACAGTTGGTCTTATCATTGCTGATATCTGAGATCCTTTCTAACTTTCAGACCTGTGATCCTGGGGACGTTCCCTTTGGCTTCCTTACTTATAGAACAGGTTCATCTTTTACTTCCAGTGGGCTCTCTACCCTGTTTTCGCTGCTGTCGCCAGCTCACCGGGGTGAGGGGATTAGAGCAGACTGTCAGTGCAAACTGCCTTACTCTACTGGTTTCAAAGGTGGTCTTATTGGGGATGGACTAGATTGTTTGCCCTATTTCTTCACTTGATTTCTGTTAACCTACTTGACCCACTGGTCACCAGAAGTTCAGAGGATGATGTTCTTCTTGACCTTCAGGTATAAAACCCTTCTTTTTGAGGTGCCTGGTGTGCCTTTCTACAAGCCTCCCACTCCCACCTTGTCTTCCTGTCAGCCCAAATGAAACAGTATTAGGCTGGGAATTACTTGCTTTTATTGCAAGTAATTGTTTTTTTGTACATTGTTTTTGTAAATGTTTTGATGTTCTATAAATTTTTTTAAAAAATAAATTGCTTTCTTGGTGTTGTCTTTTTTTCTTCTTCTAGGAATAAATGTTGGCATAAGGGATTTTATTGGGTGGGGTTGTCTGGGGCTAGAAATATGGAGAGGAAATGAGAAGTATCAGTCAATAAACATTTATTAAAGTTACTATGCACCAGGCACTTTACTAAGCTCTAGGCATAGAAAAGTAAGCAGCCAAATCTTGAGGTGGAGGAGCAAAGGATCATGGTATTGAGAAGAGGTTAATGGCCATTTTCTGTGAAGGAGTGGTCCTGGTAGGGATCAGGTTAGAGGTGATTTCTTAGATGGTAGGAAAAGATATAGGAAAAAGGAGCATGTAGTCAGTGGTCATTTCATTTGGGGACACTACCTCTGGGTAGGGAAAATAGCAAAGTCATTTATTAGGATGAAGGTCCTACTCCCACCCCCATCAGAAAAGGCAGAAGCTTGATGCAGACACGTTTCCTCATCGTGTCTTACCTGGCCTGTTGCAATCATATTCCTGCATCCAGACTGTACTTTCTGCTTTTCCTTGCACACAGCTACCAAACTAATATTCTCCATATCTTGATTTGAGGAATATTCGAAATTCATTATTCAAAAATCTTCACTGGTTCCCTATCATCTCTAGGTTAAGATAGAAACTCAGCATGACATTTAAAGCTCTCCACAATATGGTTCCCATCTACCTTTCCAATCCTAATTCCTACTGTTTCAAACACTTGCCTGTCAATCTGACTTACTAGCTTTCTCTGGATATGATATCAAGTCCCCCGCCTTCCATGCCTGAATCCTTTCTCACCTCAAACTCTCATACTCCCTAACTTCTTTTAAAGCCCAGATGAGGTGATGCTTTTTAAAAACGCCTTTCCTAGAATTTTCCTTTCCTGCTGTTCCCAGTGGTTAGGATTCTTTCCTTTTTGAAATTGCTTCGCCTACATTGCATCAACAACGCTATACTATGCATGCTGTATGTATTATCTTTACACATAGTATCTCCAGTAAAATAGAAGCTCTTTGAAGTCAAGTGCCTGAGCTCATAGCGCTGGAGCTGTTTGACTTTCTCTGGCAAGGACAATTCCCAGCCTTTCCAGAGCTATGTTCCTCGTGCCAGATCAAGGCAGAACCTCATAGTCCTCTTTCAGTGCTACAGCTCCTTTCAGACTTCTTTTCTCACCAACCCCACGTTGGTGGTAACCAACTCAACTTTCCAGCATATTACCTCTATACTCTTTTATTAAACACATTTCCTTCTGGGAAAGAGGAAAGATCCCAGGATCCAATAGGACTTCAGGGCCTAAAGAAAGGGATGTGCTTAGGTCTTGTTCATCCAGGACCACCTGGCAAATGGAAGAAGGAACAAGAACCTCTAAATTGGTTCCGAGCATTGGGTAATGACCACTGGGTGGCAGCACTAACACATTTCGTGATGTAGCTACGTGACTGACAGAGTTGTGTTCCCATGTGTCCTTCCACAAGGTGGCTCACAGGTGTGAGAGAGGTTCGGAAGCTTTCAGTGGTACTCAGAGTAATTTGTCCTTCCAGGGACTCAGGAGAACACTTAATCCTGATTTGCTATTTAGTAGGGGAACTACATGGTGGATAGAGTGCTGGGCCTGGAGTCAGGAAGATTCATCTTCCTGAGTTCAAATCTGGTCTCAGACACTTAGTAACTGTGTGAACCTGGGAATATCACTTAACCCTCAGTTATTTGCCTCAGTTTCCTCACATGTAAAATGAGCTGCAAAATGCTTTTCTATCCTAAGTTGCTACACTATGCTACTGCTTGGTTGTGTACCCTAAGTGAGCTTGAGAAGTTATAAAAAAACCCAAATGTATATCCAGGAAACTAACACTGCTAGCAATAAGCTAGCAGTCTTCCTTAATATGCTAATACCTTTATTTGCTTTAGGTTGGCCTGCAACCTTTAACTCAACGGTCCTTAAACTCCTGGGTATACCTTTCCCAAGAGGTCCCATTGCTTTTACAACCCTCATCCCAATTCCTCAAGGGTTCCAGGGGCAAACCAGAAAAGAGAAATGCCAGATGCCCTCTAAGGACTCAACTCAAAGCCAGTTGCTATAGCCTGAAGGTTCAGAAAGTCCAGGGGGGATGCTACACTTATTTATGTACATTTTATGAGGCCCCTTCTTCCTCCCAACACCCCCTCCCCACATCCCTACCCCTTCCCCATCGATTGGTTACTGTCCTTTTGCAGAAGAATGATATCACCAGAATATAACTCCTTTAGATCAGGAACTGGTTTTTTTTCCTTGTCTTTAACTCCAGACAGCCCAAATGCTTATTGAATTGAATTGGAGAGCAGTGCAAAAACTATACCACAATTAACTTTATTCATGAACACATGGTAGAAGTATTCAGCAGTGCCTGGAATGGAGATATGATGTAACCAAGAAAAAGCATTTATTACAAATAAAATAATATTAAACTTTTTTTTGGACTGCAGAGTAATGGGGGAGGGAGGCTTTAGCCGAAGAGAGGCCAGTCTTGTCTGCAAGCTCCACCCCTAGGGACCACCCCAGCTGGCATCTGTCACCTCCCATCAGCAAAATGTAAATCCTGTTTTATATATGTCTCTTCCGCAAGCCTGGAAGAGTATTTCTCTCTCACTGAATGCACAATCCTGTCTTCCCTCTTCCTCCCCCTCCCTTTCAACCTATTCCTCCTCTCCCTTTTTCTCCTTTCCAGTTCCCACACTCCCTTTTCACCTCATTCCCTCCCTCCCAGACTTTCCATTTGCCCTCAGGTCCCTTTGCTGTTGCTTCCTTAGTCCTCTCACTACCTCTAATCCTCATATGGAATGTCCTTTCCCCTCCCCAAAAAGTACCCTGCTAGTTTTATCACATATATACTACTTTGTCAACCATCCCAAATTTCCATGACACTGCTTGCTTCAGGGAATATAAAGCCTTTCCCCTCCCTCCACCGTGCCCTGTCTACTTCTCAGGCCTTCGTGAGTTTGGGTTCATCCCAGTGAAAGCCGATGCCAGTGAGGCCATAACTATTGTGGTGCCCGCTGACGTAGCTCAGGAAGGCTCCTCGGTAGTGGGGAGAAGCATTGAAGGAGTAGCCTGCTGGCTGCCCAAAAGTGAAGATACGTCCATGGTTGGTGATGAATATCAGTTGCTGGATGTAGTATGAGTAGTATTTGCCCAAGACTTGAGTGATCCTCTCATCCTTCTTCAGAAGAACCTCGTGGCTCAGTCCTGACTTATAGCCATGTAGGTCACTCCAGTTGTGGGCATACTGGAACTGGATGCTGTGGAGATGGAGGGTGAAGGTAAGTGGAAGAAGGAGCTGAGAAGGGTCAGGAGGGCATCCGTAATGCCCTTGAAAGAACATAGGGCAGGTGGGAAATGGAGGTGGGGGAGAAAAGGAAGAAACTTCCTTAGAGGCAAGTTGGGAGATGAAATAGGAGTTATCAAGGGCACAGAAGGGGTCAGGAGGTCAGAAGTCCTGGATGAGTAGACAGGATGGTCAGGAATACAAGGAGGTACAACTGAGGTCAGCCAGGAGAGAAATGACAAGTTGATAGAGGCTGCTGCGAGCCCTAAACCCTTACGCATGGATGATCCCACCACATTGTTCGTGGATTCGAAATCCAGTTATCTTGCCCCTTCTGTGCTCCCCAGAGAGTGTGAAGCTGGTTCCTCCACCATTTCCATATTCTCCAGAAAATGAAGATCCTCGGTGTTGATCTTGAAACAAGAAAGGGAGAAGGGCTGGGCAGTTTCTAGTCTCTATAGGGAGCTAGATTGCCACAAACTTACACATATTGTGCATGTTATTGGTCCTGTTTTACAGATAAAGACCCTAAGACTAGAAGAGGTTAGATCTGAGAGTCTATGAAGATTGGAGATCAGATATACCTCCCCACTCCTCAGACAAGCTACTTGTACTCAATATTGGTTTCATTTCCTTAAGTATTTCTTCAGGATTCACTTTTTGTAGTCACATATTCTGAGATGTGGAAGAAACTTTAAAGATCATTTAAAAATATGAATTCCCCCATTAGTGAACTAATTCACACTGTAATGTAAATGACTGATTTAGACTATGAGTGCAGGTACTGGATACTCCATTGCATGCAAATTTCACAGCACTCACAGGGTTCCACCTGAGACCTGAGTAGCAGATGAGAATAAAGAAAAGGATTGATAATGTCAAGAATGGAGACCCGCAGTGAGATCAGTAGTGAGAGGTTAGGAACAGGGATCAGAGATGAGGGCCAGGGATGGAGACCAGTTCTGAGAGGTTAGTCAGACCTGGGAGAGATCATATGCAAAGGGTGGGATTGAACCAGTAGCAGGAAGAATGTAGAGGCATCACTCACCATGCTCCTCAGCAGTGACAGTCACCGGGAGGGTGAAAAGTAGGAATATCAAAATCAACATCATCTGAGGCAAGGAGAAAGAAGAGGTCAAGGCCACCCTAAAGGCTCTTGCCCCCCAAGCTTTATCTCCTCTAAGGCTAAGAATGTCAAGAGTTTGGGGTATGAGCACCACTCTCCCCAAGATCTTTGACTGAGAGATGAAAGGAAGCTGTGATTCTCCTCTAGAGATATTTAGGGAAGGTAGGGGGTTGTCTTTGGAAGTCCCATGCAGAAAACTTTGGGAAGGCTGAGAGAATCCACATGCCCTTTCCCCGGAAAGAGTTTAATGAAGGCAGGGAAGGCATGAGTGTTATAACCCCTGCCCTAGAAAGGGCTTAAGATATGGATTCTCCAGGTGAATTCACCCAAGATTAGGAAGGTGATGTAGTTGGTGTGGCCTCACCTGAAAGTCAAGAATTGAGAGGGAATGGTCAATGGAAACTTCCAAAGAATTCAGCAGGATAGTTGGTGAGCTCTTTGAGAAGTTCAAATGAGAGTCACTGTGAACTGCCTCACCTCCAACTACATCCTCCAGCTTCCAAGAATTAGTGATCATTTTAGTGACTGGAGGTGAGGGTTCCCTCAGGACAAATTATCTCTGTGTTATTTGGGGGGCATGTCTGTCTGAGGACAAGTAGGGACCTCATTCTCTCAATTCCTGGTTGAAGATCCCATATTCCCAGACCAGAGCCCACGCTGGGGTAAGTTAGAATCACTGATAATTGTTTCAGAGTGATCAACTGATTTTAGAAAAATGTGTCACTCTGTAAAGTAAGACCTTGTGCTATAATGAATTATCATGTAATGCAACATAGTATAAGGTAGCCCAAGGTATGTGACACTGGGTAACACATTATAATAGCACAATGTAGTACAATGTGACACAATATTCACATATTGACTCCTATGATCTGGTCTAACTCTCCTGAGCTCTTCCCCAGACTATTTCCTCCACCCTGCACCTTATATTCCTCCCAAATTTTCCCAGGATTAATTTCCCACCCCTATTATCGGTGTTGTTCTTCAATCATTTTTTAAGTCACATCTGATGCTTCATGATCCCATTTGGGGTTTTCTTGGCAGAGTCACTGGAGTGATTTGCCATTTCCTTCTCCAGCTCTTTTTACAGATGGGGAAATTAAGGCAAACAAGGATAAGTGACTTGCCCAAGGTCACGTAGCTAGTAAGTGTCTAAGGCCAGATTTGAACTCAGGAAAAGCAATCATCCTGACTCCAGGCCTGTTATTCTATGCACTGTGCCACCTGGCTGCCCCTCCCAACCCTACTAACAACATGTCAAAGTCTGTGCCACCCTGAGAAAGGAAAGTACTGACCTTTCTTCACTCTTTATGACTGGTTCTCAATGCTTCCACAGAGTGTCCAGGCAGGGTCCTGTCCTCTCTGCCTCTTATATTGGAACCCACTCAGTAATGGCACTTGGCCAAACCCATAAAGCCAATCCCTCTATCTGTTTATCTCACTTCCTCATCCATTATCTCAAGCCCCAGCCTCCTGAGTGCTTGAGTGAGCACAACACTGAAGGGACAGGACTTGGGGACAGGGCTCCCAAGCTTGGGAGAGAAGCTACAGCTTCATGGAATTGGAGAATTTGGGGATTTAAAGGAGGACATCCAATTCAGTCCCCAC
>JAQQSK010007963.1:0-13728 GCA_028658325.1 Potorous gilbertii | reverse complement strand
GAAGAGAGGGCAGATTGGTGATAGGGGAAATTAGAATGCTCGGTGTATTGGGGTGGGTGAGGGGAGAAATGGGGAGAAAATTTGGAACCCAAAATTTTGTGAAAATGAATGTAAAAATTTAAATAAATAAATTTATATTAAAAAATAAAATAAAATAAAGATATTCAGACAACATTTTAAACTAGAAAAAAATTCCTTTCTCATAATATGGTTAAACATATATGGAGATCATTAATTTGAATGACATAAAGATTCTGAGTTGTAATTGTTCTAAAACATACTTAAGGCTGGTTATTCTTTCATGATTTAGTCAAAATTCACATGTTGATTCCTTCCTTGTACATATTTGTTAGCTTTGGCTAACTTTAAGGGAACAAACAATATGAATTTATATATCCCCTAGCTTGTTTGCCTCTTTAACCAAACTTTCAGGTCGACAGTTAGCATTAGCTAGTCTACTGGGACCTCCAGATCTTTTTTCTGATGAACTGCTGTGTAGTCATGCCTCTCCCATCTTTACTTATATAGTCAACTTCTTGAAATTGAGTAAAACTTTACATCTATCACTATCAAGTTTGACCTTATTAAATCCATTCTAATTTATTAGACTGTTAATTCTCAGCATACCTGAGGTATTTAAGAGGTATTTGTTGATGGAATGAATAAGCCACCATCTTCCTCCATCAATATATCATCATAATCTGTGGTACATCATTGTTAGGGGAAGAATGGGAGTGTTTCTTTGTCTAGGCATGGTTTATTTCAAAGAAATGTAGTATTGAGGAAAGCTTCAAATGTTCCAATTACTCTCCATACTCTGTTTAGCCAAGAACAGGCAAAGAGTGGCTCTGTTTGAGCAAACACTGTCAACAGATTCTAAGCCTGAGGCAGAGGGGTAAACAATGCATTCTAAGCAGCCACCTCAGATCTCAGGACAGTCTTTGCCAGTATGAAATGAGAAGGTAGAGATAGATGACCACTCAGTCTTTTTTTTGTTTTAGCATACAAAGGCATTATACGGTAACAGATAATGTTGGACATAGATTTAGAGGAGTCATGACATGGAGTTAGAAAATCTGAATTTCCATCTTGTCTCTAATACTAGATGTATGATCATAAATACATTATTTTAAGCTCTCTCAGACTCAGATTCCTAATCTTTAAAATGGGGTTAACAGTACCAGTAGTAACTCCTCCATGGCGGTATTGTGCAGCTCAGATGGGATATTATACATAAAGAATTACATAACTATCATTTTTATTTACCATCACCAGCATTTTCAAACATACTGAATATGTGACTTTCAGAAATAATAATAGCATTTGTATAATGCTCTAAGGTTTGCAAAGCACCTTGCAAATATTATCTTATTTTGTCCTCACAAGAGCCCTGAGAGAAGGTGATACTATCATCCCCAATTTGCATATCAGGAAATTGACACAGACGTAGGTTAAGTGACTTGCTCAGGGCCACACAGCTAGTAATTGTCTCATAAATTAAATTATTTATTAAAGTTATAACAGGATCACAGCACTGAGAACTGGAAGGGTCTTTAGAGATCACCTAGCCCAAGTATGTGTTTTGTAAGTGACTTGCTGGAGTTCACATTGGTAGTAAATACCAGAATCAGGACAGAAAACCAGCCTTATTTGACATTAATCCGCACATTGCCTCTTGTTATTTAACTTCATATGGGTAAGTTAATGAGATTTTAATGAGATTTTAAATTCCTTCAAGTCATAAATAACTGTTTATACTGCTTTTGTATTTTTTTTAAAATATGCATCAAATGAGATATTTCTAAAGTATGCCAGTTCCTGGCACATAGTGCTTAATAAATGCTGGTTCCCTTCCCTTTTCCCCTGTATTCTTGAATAGCTCCAAACATTTAAATAACTGTCTAAACTATTTGTTGAGTTTCTGCTTTAATTCTTCCTGCCTAAAATGACCTAGCAACTATCTGTCTGCAAGAGGGTTGTTCTTGTTCAGTTGTGGCCAACCTTTTGTGACCCCCATTTGAGTTTGTTTGTGTTTTTTTGGCAGAGATACTCAAGTGGCTTGCCATTTCCTGTTCCAGCTCATTTTACAGGTGAGGAAACTGAGGCAAATAGGGTTAAGTGACTTACCCAGGTAATTACCACAGCTAATTAGTGTCTAGAGCCAAATTTGAACTCAGGAAGATGAGTCTTCCTGACTCCAGGGCCAGCACTCTATCCACTGTACCACCTAACTGCCCCCAAATTGAGAAGTAAAGGTCTCATCGACAGGGTTAGAATGTAAACAAACACACATGTAAACCTTATACTTTTTTTAAAAACCACTGTGTGTGATTCCTCAAGTTTATACTTGGGAACTTGGAGGGGATGGCTGTGCTGGGTATGAAGATTTTCTAGTATCTCAAAAGTGACCCAGAAGTTTTGCAATTTAATTTCATCAAGCAACTTGAGCCAAGTCAGAATTATTTTTGTGCCTGTTTTACCCAATCAGTCTACTAATTGGTCTCAGGTTTAGGCATCTCTTTGATTACCAAGACCTTTCTTCTTATAGGATGAATCTGCTAGGTCTCTTTGGGAGATAGGAAAAGGAAGTTTATTGGTGGTGGTAGAGTAGATGAACAAAGAGAACTGATTTTTTAGCATCCCCTAGGGCAATAGCAGGAGGGGAGTGGGAGGGCTCTAAACTATTAAGAGAAGATAGATGCCCATTAATATCACCTAAAAGGAAGACTAAAGATCGAGATGAGACAGAAGATGTCAGAAAGCAAAAATGCCCCCAGTGGTGATGACAGGAAAGAGAACAAACCAAGGAAGCCACAACTAGTGTGCTATATTTCAATAAATGAAAAACAGTATGAAAATACCTTTCACATCTGGTCGATATTGTAATCCATCATCCTTCTTTCCCAATAAACTAGTATCATCAGTATCTGTAAGATAAAATAATTTTTAAAAACCAATGTCTGCAAGATTTTCAAATCATTTTCACAAAGTATTGACATTTGAGGAGTTATCTTGACAAAATAAAAGCTTTTGCCTTTATAGCCAAATCTCAGTTATTCTCTAGGTTCTCATCTTTTTCTCATTACTTACCTCTTTACTTACTCCTCCCCCTACCGCCATTTTCTATTTCTTTGACCACCCACAAAGTCTAATGAATGTGACCTAGTAGCTTTACTATTTCTGTAGCTCAGTGAATTTTAAGTATGTGTTTCATTTAAATTGATTTTGGTTAAGCCAAACCCTATCCATCACAGAATTTCAGTGTTGGAAGCAAACCCAGAAGCTAGCTAATTAACCCTATACATGAATTACAAAAATAATAAAAATAATAAATAAATGATAGTAGTCAGCATTTAGAGAGCTCTTACTATGTGAAATACAAAGAAAGGCAAAAAAGAAAAAGAAAGAAAGGTCTGCCTGCAAGGATTTCAGATTCTAATAGGGGAGACAACATGTAAAGAACTAGGTAAATAAAAGATATATTAGAGTAAGAACCGCCAACAGGCAATCACAAATGCACGAAACTTACATGAAAACTAGGTTCATTACCAGAGAAATGAACGTGCATGTGGAACTTAAGCAGGGGCAAAGAGTTCAGAAATCCAAACAGAAGCTTGCATGTTTATGAAACTGTGACCACAAAGAGGAGGAGAAAAAGAAATCTCCACTTAAATGAGAGTGGCAAGGAAGGAGAAATCATGAACGATTATGATGGGAAAACTAGCATTCTTTTCCCTAGACCATGAAGATAAGATGGGCTGCTTGTCTACATGGGTCCCAGCTACACAAGCAGTTTCTCAGTCTGGTGCAGAATGACTGGCGCCTGTCTTTATTCTCAAGCACACACAGGGGAGTCCAGCTTGGGGTACAAACAACAAATATGACAGTTGGTATTGGAGGGAGGGGTGTTCATCCTTGGCATGCTCAGGGTTTCCTGCATGCTTTGGGTCCAGTGTTTCTGGAAAATACGACAACTTAAAAAGACAAGTTCAGATGATGACTTAACATTTCTTGACATAATCCAAAAGGGGAAGACATGAGCAGTTAGTGGGACTAAGAAAAGTCCCCTACAGAAGGTCACATTTGAGATGAGCCTTGAAGGAAGTCAAGGAAACCAAAAAGGAAAGGTAAAAGGGCAAAGCATTGTTCCAGGCATGGGAGACAGCGGCGGAGAGACATGGAGGGGGAGTGCTGTATTTGAGAAACTTCCAGTAAGCTGGTGTGGCCTGGGCATAAGGCTTGTGAAGAGAAGTAAGGCATAAGAAGGCTGGACAGCAACAGTGGCAATGGTTCACATTTATATAGTGTTTTTAAAAAGCTTATCTTTTTCAATCTTTACAACCATCCAATGAAGCTATTTACAGATGAGGAAAATGAAGTTCAGGTAATTGATTTGCCCAAACTCCCAGAGCTAATAAGGGTCCATGATGAGAATTGAACCCAGGTCTTTGCAACTCTTAAGTCCAGCACTCGACAAGAAACCCTTGTATAATATATCTAACAAATGGTAACTAGACTCCATGTGAAAACCTCCTGAAGACCCACCCTGCCAAAATGAAAAAGAAAAAGAAAAAAGGACAGCTAGGTGGCACACGGTTAGCACTGGCACTAGAGTCAGGAGGACTTGAGTTCCAATCTGTTCTCAGCACTTCCTAGCTGACCCTGGGCAAGTCACTAAACTCCAATTGCCTCCAAAAAGAAAAAAGAAAAAGACAACCTCCTGTCTCCAGAGGCTTCCCATTCTACTTTGGAACAGGTGGAATCATTAGAAAGTTATTTTTCTTACCTTTAGGCTAAATTTGCCTCTCTGAAATTCCTACTCCCACCTCAATTTTTTTCCTTCTGTCCTATGGAACAAGTCTAATTACTTTTCTAGATGGCAGCTCTTTCAGTGGATTAAGAACTGGGCCTCAAGTCAAAAAGACTCATCTTCCTAAGTTCAAATTCTGCCTCAGACACTAACTAGCTCTGTGATCCTGGGCAAGTCACTTCACTCAATTTCCTCATGTGTAAAATGAGCTGGAGTAGGAAATGGTGAACCACTCTAGTATCTTTGCTGAGAAAACCCCTAATGGGGTCACAAAGAGTTGGATGCTATAGAAAAATGACTGAAAGACATTTGTTCAATTAATCCTTGTATAGCACGATCTCTAGGCCCATCACCATCTTGGTCATAATCAATCAATAAGCATTTATTAGTCATTTGCTTTTTGCCAGGCACTATATTAAACACTGATGATACAAAGAAAGGTAAAATAGTTCCTGCTCTCAAGGAGTTTACTCTGTACTTTATCATTCAATAATTGACCAGCAATCATGCTTAGGTACAGGTGATATAAGTCTAAAAGAGAGATACAGTTCCTGTCCTCAAGGAGCTTACCTTGTACTGGGGGAGAAGGCAGGATGGAAGTACAGGATGTATGAAAAATAAATACACAGCGATTTGGTGGTGGTGCTGACATCTGGGGGTCAGGAAAGACCTTTTAGAAAAGAACGTTGAAAGGAGCTAGGGTGTCTAAGAGGAAGGAAGAAGTGAGGGAATAGCCTACGTAAAGGGGAGAGATGGAAAGTACTACACAGGGAACAGAAAGTAGATCTGTTTGGCATGAGGGAGAGTAATGTAAAATCAGCTCGAACCGGGTTATAAAGGATTTTATATGGAAATATTTTGCACAACTGTACATATATAATGTATATCAAATTGCTTGCCTTCTCAAGGAAGGCTGGGATGAGAAGAAGGGAAGGAAACAATTTGGAACACCATTTTAAAAAAATGAATATTAAAAATTTGTTGTTTACATGTAATGGAGACAAAATAAAATTTGACAAATTAAATGCAAAGGGTCTTAAATGCCAAACAGAGTAGGATGTGTGTTGAGGAGCTGTAGAAGTGATTAAGCAGAGGAGTGACATGTTCAAGCTTGTGCTTTTATGTGCAGGGGTGTGGAAGATGTATTGAAAAGAGGAGAGACAGGACTGGGGGAGGCCAATTAGGAGGTTATTGCAGTAGTGCAGGTGAAAGGTGATAAAGATCTGCCCCTACGATGATTATGTTGTGCATGTGAGGAGTAAAGAGGAGACAGATGTGAGGGATGCTGAGGAGGTAGAATCCATGAGACTTGGGAGGGGATGAGAGTGAAGAGTTGAAAATGACTGCTAGGTTGCAAACCAGAGTGACTGAAATTTCTTGACAGCAATGTGTAAGTTTGAAGAAAGTGTGGGTGTCCTCAGATGAGCTTACTGCGAGATGCTTAGGAGACATGCAGGCATATTTGATATTTAATATTTTTCAAAGGTCACTGACAGGTTATTAATCACAGATTCCAGTTCTTTCAGTATCCTGGAATAACTTGCAGCTCCCAAACTATGATCTTCTGATCTAGGTTCAGTGACTGGAACTCCATTCATGGAGGCCAGCTAGGTGCTCTCTTACCATCCCCACACTTATCTACAGTTTAGACGTATGAATGACCATTTTGATGCTGTTCTTCCAAGTCATTTTTCTTATAGAAAAACAACAAGGTAAGAATTGTTTTGTTTATTGTCCATTATCATCCTTTCCAACCCAAGCAACGTCCAATCCCATCTTTGATCTCAATATAGCTAAACAGAAGTCCTATGTGTTGTTTTTAGCATTCATAAACCATCTCTGCATGGTCTAAACCTTAGCACTATTGAGACTATTATGATGAGTCCTGCAACTCTTTTCTAGTCATCCTCTATTATCTATTCTCACTTTCATTTCCCATATAAGCATCCTTTAAAAGTCCAGTTTGATCAACGTATGCAAATCCATTCCTCCTAAATAGCTCTCATTTCTTTTGCATAAGAATTGTCTGGAACTTCAGAATTTCATTCTTGAAAGTTTCTCATCTTTCCGGGTTAACATCCTCTTGTACAATGTTAAGCCACTGGTTCTTACCTATCTTTTTTCTGAACTCTTCTAAATATGATCTTTTAAACTCTAGGGTGGTTTTCACACTACCTGGTTTTTCTCTCCTCTATCACAAACTCTTTAAGGTGGAAAAGTCACTTTTCCCCAAGGTTCCCATCATGTCCACTTCATCTACTAGTTCCCCTTATTGATGGGAATCAGATCTATAATAAGAGTTCTCCTTATTGACTCCTCTGCCATTTGGGGGATTAAATTTTCATTAAGCCATATTTAAGAATTTATCATCAGCTGTTCTGTTTTTGACAGCGAAAGAACGCCAGAAAATGTCCAGATAAGAAATCTTCCATCACTATTACATCCTTTCACCCTCCCAGGTTTATGATCCGTTTCCCAGACTCTTCATCTAATACTTTCTTCTGATAGGGCAGTCTGTAATATCCTGTAATTTCCAATGTCACTTTGGTCTCTTTTTCCACTCATCTTCCTCCAAGTTTTCCCTCCCTCTAACTTGTGGATTTCTACACATGAATATATCTTCTTAACATACAGAGCTATACTACTATCTCTTTTATTTATTTTGCTCCTATTTAATAAAACACACTTATAAGGTGTTATCAAAATCCCCTACTTTATCTGTGTATAAAGAGGCCAGGAATGTGACTGAGCTGGTGAACTTTGTCTCTTGGGTCCTCCCACTCATCTACAAGGGAGAGATGCAGGATTCAAAATATGACTTCAGCCTCAGAGCTGATTGACAGTTTTTAGGCAAATAACTTGCCTAGTTTATAACAACCTTCAGAGATTAAAATTGGGAGGTATATGGAACTTGCCAATGAAGCCCCCTATCTTTAACTCAAAGAAAACTTCAAATCTAAAGACATTAGCTAGACAGGAGGGAAGTGATATTTTTCTAATGGCCTTGATACCTGAAGTTGAGAATCTTTTGCTAGGGAAAGGGTAAGCTTTGCAGACAAGTCCCTGAGATGAAGTAAGCTTTTTTCTGGTCCCAGACAAAGATTTCAACCTCTTTCTAAGAGAGCTGTCACAAGAAAAAAGTTGTGGGCTTTAAGCTAAAAGAGCATGCAGTACTTTCTCTTCTCTTGAGAAGAGGTAACACTGACTAAAGAGCTGAGTCAGATGGCAAGAGCAATGCCCGCATGAACAAGATTCACTTGAGTTGCCTAGATGAGACTAGAAGGGAACAGACCCAGCATGTCCAACAGAATGACATTAGAAGACATCATTGCCCTCCAGTGTCAGAGATTCAAGTTGCCCCTAGGATTACAGAATCATGAATTTGGAGCTGGAAAGGGGTCTTTGAGTCCTTTGTATAATTTTTTTCAACAACCAGGGTAGTACAAGTTGTAAACAACAAAGACAGGATTTGAACCTAGGTCCTCTGAGGCAAACAGGGTTAAGTGATTCGCCCAGAGTTACTTAGATACTAAGTCCCTGAGGCCAGATTTTAACACAGGAAGATTCTGTCTTTCTATTCCAAGTCCAGATACATACATCTATATGCATATCAGTCAGTTCTAAACCCACCTATTACCCACTGGCCATCTCTCCAGCTTGTCCACAAAGACAGCACAAAAGCCTCTGTCTTGCTGAAATCAATCCAGTTCAATAGACATTTAAATATATTGATTTCCTAAATATCACACTAGCCTTTGGGACACAAAGTTAGAAATCAAACATCCCTGACCTCAAGGACCTTAAATTTTAGGAGGACAGATTACTGTCTAGCTATTTAGCTGTTGTTGGATGGCTACTTTTCCTGATTCAGGCTAAATTCATTGATATGGAACATTTGAAATGTATGGGATGGGGAGTGAGAGGGGGGTTAGGGAGTGTAGATGAGTCATATGTTATACTTTTGCTGCTAACTGCAAGGACCACCAGCCCCCCTCCCTCCCCCACTTCTTTCCTGTAGGAATAAAAATAAAATTCTTGAAATCTTAGCTGGGTCTGATCCAAATGGTGATTCCCTGGCTACTTATTAGTGGGCTAAATAGCAGTCCAGGTGACAATACTTTGTCTCTGAGGAATACAAAATATTACATTTACATGGTTATTAGTGTCCCTGATGATTAGTCCCACTAATCATCAGGGACCCTTTCAACACACAGCAAATAGAGAGGCTTAATTGATACCCTGGAGTGCTGGCAGAACTTCACTGATGACCATAAAACATGATTATGTGGTTCAGCAAATGCAATACTAGAATGCTGGACTAGGAATCCAAAGGTTTTTGTTCTATCCTTTTTAGAGAATTAGCCAGGCCAGTACTATAGTATTTTTATCCATAAATTTAGATTAAAAAAACAACCCCACCTCTGCTGTTGGAGTCAGGCTCTCGGCGCTGTTTTGCTTTTGTTTTTTCCACTCCACAAGCCTTACCTCCACCCCCACCCCTACCTCTCACACACACCCTTTCCCTGGGAAAATCTCATTGGCTTTATTGGTCTCTGCAGATTTCACCAAAATAAAATTATTGTATAGATCTATTGAGTCATCGTGGAGATAATTTAGATTTAATTTAGTATAACTTATTAAACAAGCCTTCAGATGTTTTTCTCTAAAAGGAACTAAGGATGCTGAGAACTATACAGCCTTGCTTCTAGGAAATAACTAGCATTTATATAGTACTTTGAGGCCCATATTACCTCACAATTAGATTTCTATAGTGGCTTCACCTCAAGTTTCTCCCCACTTCCAAAAATCTAACCATTTCAGCCCTTTAATCAATAGACTCCAGTGTAGGGGAAGGGGAGGGAACCTGCAGGATAAATCTGGACTCACTCAAAGGGCTGCACTTGAGTACTAGAAGACAGGTTCCCCATCCCTCCTCCAGTGACTCTCCACTGTCCCCATGATAAAATAGAAACTCTTCTTTTGCTTTTAAAGTCTTTCACAACCTGGCTCCAACCAATCTTTGAAGCGTCATTATACATTATGTACCCTGTACCACCTACCCTATTCTGTGATCCAGACAAACTGGCCCTGTCTTTGTTCCTCACACATACAGCACTCTGATCTTGTCTCTTTGGGACTCTGTACTGGTCAACCTCATGCTTGGAACACACTCCCTCCTTACCTCCACCTCACTCTCCCTTCAAGATAGTTCAAATCCGATTTTCTCCATCAAGTATTTCCTGATCTTCTCAACCACTAGTGGCCTTCCTCCCTAATCACCTTATATTGACAACCTTGAATTTAACTACCTGGTATTTATTTGCTTGCATTCTCTTTATATTTATTATGTATGTGTATGTGTATATATGTATGTATTTACAAATACGTCTATGTGCATATGTATATATATATATACTTTATATAGTTTACATGTATACAAATGTACTTTATATGTGTGGACATAGACACTTTACATACACACATATACTTTATGTATAAATACTTTACACCAGCTACATACATATATACATCTACAGATCTGTAGAAAGTATATATCTATAAGTGTACTTGTATTACCTTTTAGAATATAGGTTCCAAGGGCAGTCATCATTGATGAATATCTGGTCATTGGACCCAGATGAATCAGGAGAAGAAAATGAGGATGGAGGATTGTCTACAGCCCTCCCTCGCTCAAAAAAAAATCAAGTGCAACTCATGTCATCATTTCTCTTGAAAGCATGGTCATCTTCAAAAACAAAGGATGAACACACAGACAGGTTCCTAGAGAATAGGAATTACTTTTATTCTTTGTTTTGCACAGTGCCCAGCACGTAGTTTTTGCTGTTGTTAATGTGCAGTTGTTTCAATCATGTCCAACTCTTTGTGACCTCATTTGGGATTTTCTTGACAAAGATAAAGGAGTGGTTTGCCTTTTCTTTCTCTAGCTCATTTTACAGATGAGGAAACTGAAGAAAACAGTGCTAAATGACTTTCCCGGGGTCACACAGCTGGTAAGTAAGTATCTGAGACCTGATCTGAACTCGAGAAGATGAGTCTTCAAGATATCACACCTAGCACTCTTATCCACTGCCTCACTCAGCTGTCCATGGCACATAGTAGGTGCTTAATAAATGCCTTATTGATTGATCGACTGACTGACTGACAGACAAAGTAAACAGATGTGAGGTAGCTAATAGAGTCCGGTGAATCAGGATCTGGTTGAATGACTAGGTCCTAAGAGTAATCATTAATGGCTGAATGTCCATTTTGAAGGATGTCTCTAGTGGAGTGTCCTAGGATTCTGTTTGGTCCTTTCCTGTTTAACTAGTTTATCAAGATTTCTATAAATAGAAACAGAATCAACCACATAAGATAGGGGAGATGTGGCTAGATAACAATTTGTCTAAAAAAAGATCTGTGACAGACTACAAGCTGAAACATTAATATGATAATACGGTATCCAAAAAGGGGAAAGCAATTTTAGATTGCATTGAGAATTACAGAGTGGCTAAAACAAGGGAAGTGGCCATCTTTCTGTATTCTTCTATCTTTACTGGTCAGGTCACATGCATAGAGAATGCTGTGGTCACTTCTGTAGATGCTATATTTGGGGAAGGACATTAAAAAACTGGAAAGTCCAGAGACAGGGGACCAACATGGTGAAGATCTTCAAGATTTCGCCAAATGAGTATCAGGTTGGTTTTTTCTTTTAAATTTATCTCTGTTTTACTGCATTACTACTGATTTTTGTTAACTATTTCCCAATTATATGTTTTAAAAATATATTTTATTTTTAATCTATGGAAGCATTTTCACAACATAATATAATAAAAAAGATCATTGTACATGAAACTGCAAATCTACTATGTACAACCTGCTCTTCCTTTTAAATATACCACAAAATTATACGTAAATTTCTTTTTCCTTTTTTTCTTCTCTAGCCCATCCCTACCCTAGAGACACCTACCATTAGACACAAATAGGTGTGTGTGGGAATCTATATATGTATATATATATATATATAAAATTATTCTCCATATACTTCTATTTATAAGTTCTTTCTCTGAATGTAGATAAATTTCTTCATATGCCTTTACAGTTAATTTGAGTATTTATAATAGTCAAAATAGGGACATTGTGGCTAGAGTAAAAAAGACACGATGACTGAATTTAAGGCTGATTAAGTGGAAGAGGGACTAACCTTGAACTCTTTGGCACAAGAGAGCAGGCCTAAGATTTATGGCTGGAACACAGGCAGACTGGCGGATTTAGAAGGTATTGAAGGAAAAACTGTTAACAATCAAAGCTGGAAAAACATAGAAAGAGCTATCTGGAAGAGAACTGCTTATAGAGCAGATTCTTCACTTGGGTACAGGTTGGATGAGATGGCCTTCGAGTTACTTTCCAATTCTAAAATTCTGTGGTTTCCCCCTAATTACCATGTAACACAACAACAATTAATCCTGTCATTAAATGTACATGATTAACTCATGTGCGTTTTATTTTACTACAGCACTAAACTGTGTTTAAGTATGCTCAGTTTTAAGTTTGTTACTCAAATAGCAGTGTTTGCTTACAATTGGAAAAAAAATGGAGAAAATTCTCATTACTTGTCCACCAATTATGCAGAGAACAAACACATCTTCTTTCATTCTCGTCAGCTAGCCTCCACCTGTGCACTGGATCCCATCCCATATCACCTTATGAAGGCTTCTCTCTCACAACCCGCTCCTTCCACAAAACAAAGTCAGACAGCTTTCTACTTGGGGTTCCAAGCTAAACTGAATCTTCAAACTTCTATGGCTCTCAATTCAAGCCTTAACTCCATCCAGCTGAGAATCTTCTAATTAGTTTCTTGAAAAGCTCTATGTTTAGGGTCACAGGTTTAAGTGACTACAGAAGCTTCTAGCCAGTATGGAATATGTCAAAATAACTGATTCATACAGCAGAGGAAAAAATGAATGTGTTCTTGTAAAGACTTAGGGCATATAGACAAAGGCAAAATACAAGGAAGTTTTAAAAAGAAATGGATTTTCAAAAGGAAGAAACAGAATCTCTTCACATTTTAAACTCAAAATGATATATTTTTATTAATCATACAATCCAAACTCTGAATTCATAATATCTGTGACAACAATAAAATAAAACAACAGGAGTAATCACAACCTTGACGAGTCACCACTCCTCCTGGCGCCTCAGTTTCTTCATTTGTAAAATGAGGGAGTTACCTGGATGATTTCTAAGGTACTAGCTTTTATGATTTTATGACAAAAATACAAAACACGAAAACGCTGTGTAATTAATTTGACAAATTTGACTAGACTAGGAATTACAAAGGTTAAAAATTAAGCCACTCTCTTAAAGGAATTTACTAAGATAAGATGGGGGGAGTAGAGATCACATGCATACAGACAAAAGTAATAAAAGGTGCAGTGCAATAGAGGCAAAGCAGAGTTCCAAAAAAAGTACCATAGGAAAACTAGAGGAAGGAGAGGAAACCTGTAGCAGCGATCAGGGAAATCTCTACAGGGAATGAGTTGAACCATGAAAGAAGACAGAGCTAGGATTTTTCAGAACTCTGGATTTTCCAACAATTGGAGTCTAGTGAATTAATAAATGAGCAAGAAGCAATAGTTCATCTCTTGATAAGTAAGTGAATAAAATTCATGAAGTATAAGAAACCATAAGAATACAAAAAAAGTCCATGAACTCAAATCCTGACTCTTACAAGGAAGTGGTACACTAAATTAAAAGTTTTCATTTTCTTTCTTAAAAACTATCCAACTTTGAAGATGGCGGAGTAGAAAGACTCACCTATGCTAGGTCCGAACCCACAGCCCATAGATTTCCTGTAAAAAGAACTCCTGACAAATTCTGGAGCAGTGGAAGCCGCGCAGCAACACAGTGAAGGAGATTTG
>JAQQSK010007962.1:0-13729 GCA_028658325.1 Potorous gilbertii | reverse complement strand
GTACTTTCATTATATATGTATGTGTGTATATATATATATAGCTTATATTATATGTACATGTATAAAATTTATCATATCATCAATGGAAGAATTTCCTAATAAAACTTTTAAAAAATATATTTAGCTGGTGTTGGAGTGTTTCATTCCATCTTAGTCAGTCATGTCTTATTTTCTGAGATGATTTTCACATAAACCTTTTCGGGGTGCTATTGAATGACTTTATAGACTTTACACTTTGAATTGACAGGTAACAATTCTCTTTTCATGTTGGTGGTAACATCCTTCCACTAATCAGGAACATTTGTGGTCAAATGTTCTTTTTTTCAAAAGTTATATGTGGCAGGGTGGGAAAATGATAGAAATGATGGATGTTTACTTGTCTGTGTCTACCAAAGAGCAAAAAAAAAAAAAAAGATTTGAGACAAAACAAACCAGTATATGCAGATGTGGGAGACTATGCAGTCGACACACATTATTCACAAGGTATAAGATTCCAAGAGCCTAATTAATGAGGAGTTTTACCACCAAATAGTTGAAAGGAGTAGCTGGCACCCAGCTCAGAAGGAAAAGTCTACACAGTCAATAACACCCTAAAAGAATTATGAGATCATATCGGAAGGTGACATGAACCCGTAAGATGAACAAAAGCACCCTGACTCTAAGCAAACATGTTTGGAAAAAATGTTACTTTGGGAAATTCTTTCATTTATGATGCAATAAACTTCACACCTTTTGATCAAGGTTAGTATTCTTAAACCATAGAGCTGAAGTGGTTCTTGCTATAACAAGAAATAACAATATCCTTTGGACCATATCCTTAGGGAAAATAACCTATTCTGGTTAAAATTTCTTAGCTTTCAATATCTTACATATATTTTCAACATGATAAACTAATCAGAATAGATTTTAGGTGTCTTGATAAAAATGTTATTTTAATAATTACAAGATAGACACCATTAACAGCAAAATTTAAAAAGCTCTTTACTTTCCAGTCTACTCAGAGCAAGCCAACAAAGAACCAGTTGAATAGTTTGGATTACAACATAGGATTTTAGAGTCAAAGGTAAAAAGGACATTGGATGCCATTCAGCAGATCCCCCTTCATTTTATAAATGAGGAAATGGAGTTAAATGACTCTAACAGCAGTAACTAGTTAAGCAACTTGCTAAGGGTCACAATAGTCCCTATAAGCAGCAAGTATCTTAAGCAAAAATGCCAAGCCATCATAGAGATAAATCTCTCTTTTCTTAGAAATTCCTTCAGTTAGAATTGAGTGAAAGATTGGAAAGAGGAAATTGGACAGTGTTATGCATGGAGAAATGCTCTACTTTTTTGCACAAAGCAAACGTAAGTTATGAAGCCTGTGCTTCACCTCATTTTCTTTCTACATCCTGATGTTTTCTTTACATCTTATAATCTTAATGTACTGACCTGTGTATAAAATGATTTCAAAAATAAAGGTGACACTTTTTAAAGATTCTACTTTTTTAATGCATGCTTATAGGTAGGTATCTCTGAATCAAGATAAAGGAGGCAGTTTAGAATGAGTTTTGAATTTGGAGATAGAGGACCTGAATTCAAATTCTAGTTATATTGCTCCCTACCTGTGTGAGTTTGGAAAAGCCATTTAATGACTATCTTTCGCCTCTTTTTTGCATCCTTGGTGCTTAACACAATTCCCAGCAAACATTAAGAGCTTAAAAATGTTTATCAACTATATATTTACCTTTCCTGGGCTCCAGTTTCTCTATTTGTAAAATGAGAGGGTTATGATAGATGGTCCCTAAATTTCTCTCTGGGCAGCACAGTGGATAGAGCACCAGACCTGGAGGATCTGAGTTCAAATCTGACCTTAAACACTTACTAGCTGTGTGACCCTGGCCAAGTCACTTAACTCTGTTTGCCTCAGTTTCCTCATCTGTAAAATGACATGGAGAAGGATGTGGCAAATCACTCCAGTATCTTTGCCAAGAAATCCCCAATTGAAGTCATGAAAAGTTGGACCAGGCTAAAAAACAAGTTTCTTTCTAGATAAAAATTTATGATCAAAGATGTTCCAGACCAATGTGTCTTTTGAATTCTCATCACCACAAATGGGGTACACAGTGGATGCTCAGGACCTCAGAGATCATTTAGTTGGACCTTTCATTTTATGGATGAGGAAACTAAAGCTTAAAGGGTTAAGTAAGATGTCCAAGGTCGCAAAGATCAGAAGTGGAATCTCAACACTGTATTCTAGAGTCAATGGTTTTGAACTGGGAACCAACATGTTTGTGTTTTGTTTTTTCAGTTATGCTACTCACTAGATATGTGAGCTTAGGAAAATCATTTTGACCTGAGGCAATGCAGAATAATGCAAATAACACTGATTTTAGACTCAGAAAATTGTTTTTGATTCCTTAGTAGTTAAATGATCTAGGGCAGGGGAGGGGAACCTGTGGCTTCATGGCCATATGTGGCCCTCTAGGTGCTCAAGCGCATCCCTCTGACTGAATCCAAACTTCATAGAACAAATGGCTGCAGGTTTGCCACCCCTGATCTAAGAGTAAACTGAATTCCATAGGACAAACCACTTAACCTCTTTGAGACCATGCTCTCATTTATGAAGTGGGAATAACAATAATTTATGTTATTCACTTTATGGGGGTAGTATGAGAAAAATTCTCTGTATATAGCAATGATACATATACACATGAGATAACGATAACCCTTTTGATCCTCATTTTTTAAAATTCATGAAATCAAGAGGTTAGATTAAGCATTCTCCTGAGCTCATTAAAATTCTAACGTTTTTGCTTCTACAAGATCAACTCTAGATGGAGGTTGAACTGTGTGTGATGAATGGGCATGTCACCATGGTTTGCCTAGTTCAGCTAATGAGCCAAAAACTGTATTTAAAAATTAGGATTAGTAGGAAGCTTTCTGATTAGAAGTATGATGCTAATCCCCAAATATCCTTAGGAGCATGGATAGCAATAATTTCTCTTTTCTTTTCCAGATATAATGCTTTTAGTTCTGTGGAAGCATATTGTTCACAATGAGTTCCTAATTTCTCTTGCGCTACCTTCTGCATCATCGACTGTGGTGGCCAATCAATGAGGTGGAATTCTCAGAGCTATAAGTAGGATTTTTTTTTCCACTGAGAGAAAAACGTTGAATGGATTTGAGGTGGAATCCATCAGAACAGAGTACTATCTGATTGTGGGGGCATCTGCAGCAGAAGAAGAGGAGTCTGGTCCTTAAACCTCATAGGAACTGAAGAGGAAAATGGGTTTCATAACAGCAGTAAAAGGAGATGGGACCGTGAGGGCGGCAATTAGAGAAGGAGTATCATGGCAAAGCAGAGGACAAAAAGGCAAGATGTGGGTATGGCATTCACCGTAGAAAAGATATATGTCTCTTTCCACCCCCAGTATTCCAGCACCCTGAGACAGTTGGGGAATTCATGACTACTACAAATCAGTTTCTTGCTATTTACAGACATGACATGCCACTTTTCTGAGAGATACTTATCTCCCTGAATTTTTCCATCATGGAATTTCATGTCATTTTTCATTCTCTATCAGACAGATAAAGGTAGGTCCCTAAAAGCTATTTAAATAAGGTAGTTTATATATTTAACATGAATGAACATGGTTTCAAGAATTACTTCAACACAGAATCCGTCCATTGCAGTATTTCTCAAAGCATTAAAGAAAGCACGAATCTTAAAAATATCAAAGGATCTTTTCACATTTAATTTGCAATTGTTAGGTGGTACAGTAATGTTTCAGAGACATGAAGCTTCAAACAGCAGGGAAATCTAATGAGTGTATTCAAAAGGTCCCTGAATTAAAATGATGAGCACAAATAGAAAATACAACCATACAGTATATAGCATAGAGGAGAGCAGCAATTACCAGCTAAAACCAGAAAATTGAAGGTTTTTTTTAAAAGAGTGATCTTTTTACCTCAATCCATATCATTTGAGACTATATAAATACTTCAACAGTTTTTTTTATTACAATGTATCACAATAAATAGAGGTAGTCACGCTATTTATTTATTTAGTAAGAAGTATTTATATTCCCAACTTTATTTCATGAATATAAAAAGCAAAGATCAATCTTTTAAGTAATTTATTTTCTATTACTCTCTTTTTTCATTTGTACTCAATGTCTTCAGTGTCCGTGATGCTCAAAAAAGCAAGGAATATGATACATAATAACCAATAAATTATTAACACCATAATAGCATTTAACACACTTTTAAATACGTGTGTGCATGTATATATATGTACACACATACAATTTATTTTTCTTTACAATCCCATTCATAAAATAAGACCTGAAAGATTAAAGCTATGTCTTAAAAATAAAAGATTCATGATTGACAGCAACATTATTCTGAGAAGATTATGAAGAGAATGGAAATCTTGGAATTCTTAACAAATTCTCAAGCACATCTTTACTAACTTGAGGTTTTGTGGATGACAAGTTCTTGAAGATTCCCTATTCAACAAATACGTGTGTGTGTGTGTGTGTGTGTGTGTGTGTGTGTGTGTGTGTAGAGAGAGAGAGACAGAGAAAGGAGAGAGAAAAGAGATTAGAGAGATAGAGGGAAAGAGAGAGAAAACAAAGAATAATCCTAAAACTTGCATTACTTCTCCATAAAAAAGTAAGTTAATCTAATTTTAAAATATATTTACCTGTACTTAATTCAATGCCATATTTATCAATAAATTGCTGTGCATAACATACGTTGATAAATAAGTTCCCAGATATCATTCTTTCTCTATAACATCTTTCAAAATATACCCCCTCTTCTGATCACTTAACCATCTACCTCCTTTTAGGTCCTTATCACCTCTCCCCTATTCTATTACAATAGTCTCCTAATAAGTCACTATACCTAAAGTCTCTCTGCTCTCCAAGTCATCCTCTACACTATTAACAAAATAATTTTCCATAAAGCACAGGTCTGACCATGTCACCTACCCCACTCAAGAAATATCAGTGCCTTCCCATCACTTCCAAGATCAAATATGATATCTTCTGTTATTTAAAACCCTTAACACCCTGATTCCTTCTTATCTTTCTAGTTTTCATATAGACTAGGGCCCTCCACATACATTAGACATGCATTCACTCTGTCTGATGTGTCTTCTTCATATATGAAGCACTATTTTCCATGTCCATGACTTTCCACTGACTTTCTCCTTCGCCTGGAATGCTCTCTCTCCTCACTTCTGGTCTTAGGACCCCTGACTTCTTTAATTCCTTATTTTACCTACTACCTTCTATAAAAGGTTTTTCTTAGTTCATCTAACTACTAGTAACTCTCCCTCTGAGATTACCTTCCACTGATTCTTTATATATTCATTATATACACCTCTTCACATACCTATTGTCTCTCCCATTAGAATATAAGCCTTTTCAGAGCAGGAAATTGCCCTCAAAAAGACTGCAGGAATTTTTTTGCTTTGTCCTTGCTTTTTTAATGAACTTAACAGGGTGCTTAGCACATACATATTACCCAAGAAATGCATATTGATTAACTGATGCAATACAAAATAAGTATATTAGAATGGTTCCAAGTGCATATGATGGCTAAAGAAGGAAAATTCATTAGCAGCTGAAGACACTGGAAAAAGTTATGTGTACAAGGTGACATTTAAGTTGGTTCTCGAAGAGGAAAAGGAGAAGAAAGAGGGAGAGGAGGAGGAGGAGAAAGAGGATAGCCGTTATAGAGAATTTTAAAATTTCCAAAGGATGTAACACAAAATATGACCCTTAATCTTCATATGATCTTGTGAGTTAGGTGGGGGTCCAAGAGGTCGAGTGATTTTCCCATAGAAAGGAAATGCAAACCCATGTCTTTCTCTTACATAGCCCCAGCAATCCTTTGTGATGTTTGAAAAACAAAGGTAGGAACATTCTATCTTGTCACCTTTGTATGTCATTTCCTCTCCTCTCCTCCTCAATCATTGGAGCGCTCTAAGTCTTTCAGTCTTGACTGAATATATGCACCCTACCAAATTTTTCACTCAAAAAGTGCATATTTGGACCTATCAATATGATCATTTTTCTCCTCCCTTTGGTCTAGGCTTCCATAATCGTTGCCTGTTTTTACCCCTAAGGCTTGTTGTGAGAATCCATTGAGATAATATTTGTAAAGTACCTAGCATAGTGCCCCAACACAGGATAAACCCTTAATAAAAGATTATTTGGGGAAGGGGAAAGGGGAAAAGAGAAGGGAATAAGCACACATGCTATGTGCCAGACACTGTGCTAAGTGTTTTTTCAAACAAATGTTATCTGACAAAACCTTTCTGAGACAGAGCTACTATCATCCCCATATCAAAGCTAAGCAAACTGAGACAAACCCAAGTTGACTGACTTGCCCAGGGTCACAAAGCTAGTTTATATCTGAGGCTAGAGTGGAACTCAGATCTTTCTGATTCCAGAATCAGCATTCTGTGCCACCTGTAACTTCTTTCCTTTCTTTTCCTTCCTTCCTTCCTTTCTTCCTTCCTTCCTTCTTATTTGGAGCTGGTGGATATAGATGATAATAGGTAGATAGATAGATAGATGGATAGATAGATAGATAGATGACCAAAACTTATTGGAACAGTTTTTTTTACTTTTATATTTTTTAAAGAGATCTAATGTCTATGTAGGCACAAAACGTTTACCAAGTAGAATAGTTTAGATCAGCACACTCAGGGGCCTCTGCATCACACTTATAACACAAGGCATCAAGAGCAGTGAATCAAGCAATATGGTTCAATCAAATAAAGCCATTTATTCATCCCTGAAATAATTTTATTTTGCTACCATATAATTGACAGTCAAGAGAAAGAAAAAAAGTTTCATCAAGTCAGTGGCCCTGTTGAAATTTACCCTGAACTGAAGTATAACTAGTAAGTCTGATTACATTATTATATAAAGATGGAGTAGGTCAATTAAGAAAGAAAAAAAAGAGCAAGACTAGATAACATTATCTTTGTCTTTCCCATGAATAAAATAGGATAGAATTTGGGAAATGTATGTCTAAAGGAAGTCACACAGGAGCTTCCCACCTAGAGAGCAATGAAAATAAATGTTAGAGCTTAGCATGCAATTAGTTGCAGCTACACTGAAAGACATATACCACTTTATGTCACAGAAGTTTTGACACTCCCCTACTACAAATTACTAATAATTTTCTGCTTTCCATATGCCACATTCGCATAGCATTAAAAGATAATTATTGGGGCATTATCTCAAAAGCATAATTTTGCTAGATTTTTGAATGTTGAACATTTTTTATAACAGTGAAAATGCCCACCGTTATCAATTCCATTTTTTTCCCAAACAAAATTAATATAGTTTATTTAAGAGAACAAAATACATTTTAAGCATTTTATTTCTGAGTCAATACATCAGTAGAGGCAGTGATTCTCCCCTACCTCCTCAAGCTTTCCAATATTCTGTGACTGTAGTATTACACGTTACAGATTTTTTAGATAAATTAAACCAGAGCAAAATTTATAATTAGTACTGAGTGGGTGTAGTGTTAAGAGCTAACAAAGCAAAGAGGAAAAGTAGAAATACTTTTTTTTTAAAACATACAATTCAGGTAACTTCCAAAATTAGTTCTCAGGTGATGTCTGAGACATTCAGTTTGGTTAAAACATTATTTTTTTTGAGAAATGAACACATTTTCCTCATCCTACAGAAGCCTCTCTTTACTAACTGCAGTCTGAGGGAGATATTCTGACCCCTGTCTAAGTATTTCTTTCAGGAAAATACTGTACATATGTTCAAAAAGTATTTTGATAGTTTTAAAAATAGACTATGATGTGTGACAGAAAAAGATGACTCAAAGAAGCCTCTTTAAGAGACAGACTGATCCAGGCAGCCACCTGCCTTTATCTAGTAATCTCAGTTGAGGAAAGTCATAAGCAAGGGTTGGTTTAGAAAGTCAGGGACTTTTAATAGTTACCCAGTATTTATATAGCTAGACCTTTATAATTTTCTTTATGGTTCTCTTATATTAACACCCCTTAAAAGAAAAAGAAAGCAAAATCAGTTTTTTTTGATACAAAGGGAGGGCCAAAAATTTTTATGCAGATATTCCAGACCATAGTGGCACCGTGCCTCTAACACTCTCTCTACTGCCAGGATGTGGAAGGGATAACTGTAATTCTTTCAGACCAGTCCAATGGGTCAAGGCCAGGGTGAAATTGTAGTGAGACAATTGTGAACCAAAAATGCAATAAAATAACTTTATTGGTGACAAAAGATATAAAGGATCTAACTTCTATGGTTAAAAAGGATACTTACTTGGATAAAATAACTATGTACTTTTCACATTTACCACATTTCTAGGGCAGAAAGACATCATCACAGGACAATGAGAATTTCCCAAGAACCTCCAATTTTTTATGTTTCATGGAAGTCAAGGAACATTGATGCCTGTTTAAGGGATGAGCCTAACCTACATAAAACAGGTGGCACACCTCCCACATATATCATGTACAGTTTTATAAGGCAAAAATAATCATGAGAACTAGTAAGGTGAGGTCAAGTATGTGATTGTAAGTTTTTAATTTTATTTTATATGATGGCAAAAATATTATTTTGTCTTATGAGATTGACAATTATATTGGCAAAAAAGATTGTATTTCTTTAGAATGTAAGAAGAAGTAAACCCCCAAATATTGTTAATCTGATGAAATGTACAATTATTGGAGGTTCCCTCAAAATGGGTTTTATTTCTACTCTCAGCAAATTTCCTGAGAATAGAAATCATCCCATAGTTCTTCTACAGGTGCTGCAGCTTCATAGAGTAGGTGCACAACAAATAAATATTTTATTAGTTTTTTATTACTGCTAAACCTTATTAATCACAAAAATATTCATAATGTTTTGCTGATGTCTGAGAGATTTTTCATATTTACCCTCAGTATCAAATGTCTTCTCTATGACCCTTTTCTCTACTCATGTGCTTCTGTAATGAGCTGAACATAACTCAGGATAGTCCTCTGGTAGTTTAATTCCAATAAAGGAATGAAATGAGACATTTATATATATGATTTGACAGTTAATAAATGGAAGTTTATTTAACCATTGCCCAAGATATTCAACAAGGTTACAGTACTCAGCTCAGTTTAATGTGGGGCTTCTCACCTCCAAATGGAACTTCTCTGGTTAAATATGGCAAGGTGTAGTGATCAGACTGGCCTCAGTACAGCCACCAAGTAAGTGACCTGGACTCCATTTGGGATAAGGTTTTGAGTTTTTATTTTGTTTTGTTTCCTTTTTTAATGTCCTTAAATAAGTAGGAATCTATATCAAGCCTGAAGTCATAAGAAGTTGAAAAACAATCAGCTTTTTTTAGCTTTAGCCCCCTGGGCTGATATATCTTTGGGACAGCTTCCTTGGCTTTTAACGAGAGAACTACCCTAATCTTTGTAGGGGGAAATGGGATCCCAAACACATGCTAGGTGGCACAATGGATAAAATGCCTGGCCTGGATTCAGAAAGACTCATCTTCCTGAGTTCAAATCTGAACTCAGACACTTACTATCTGTGTGAGCCTGGGCAACTCACTTAACCTGATTTGCCTCAGTTTCCTCATCTGTAAAATGAGCTAGAGAAGGAAAGAGCAAACCATGTATTTGCCAGGAAAACTCCAAATGGGGTTACAAAGAGTCAGACTGAAATGACTGAAAACAACAAAGACATTAACAATTAGATCTAAAGATTTTTTTACTTAATCTCCACTAACTCCATAATTTGTATAATTGCTAGAAGTCCATTCTTATATTATCAGTAAGTTAACTCATTTAAGCAAATTTCAATGGAAACAGAGATAATTTTTGACCACTGTTTCCTAAATTTGCACATCATCCTTTGGAGTGGTGGTTTTGAAGGCAGAGGACAGGAGTCAAACTATTGAAGTCCCCACCTGGGACACACTATAAACGTGTTTTGCCTTTGTCTTGGAATCTAGTTTGAAAAACATCTAGTCTCTACATTGCAGAGGGTGACGGAAATAATACTTTATTTAGCACTGGGTTAAATGTGTGTGTGTGTGTATATATGTGCATGTGTGTGTGTGTGTGTGTGTGTGTGTGTGTGAGAGAGAGAGAGAGAGAGTGAGATGTGAGACAGAGAGAGAGAAAGAGACAGAGAGAGTTTGCCTCAGTTTCCTCAGCTTTTAACTGGGAATAATAATAGCATCTATATGCCAGGGTTTTTCTAAGAATCAAATGAGATTTGTGTGTGTACATACATATACATATATGCACACATGCATATACACATATGTATACATGTATATGTATATGTGTATGTGTGTATGCATGAGAGATAGAAAGAATTCTTAGCACATTGCCTGACATAGAGTAGGTACTATATAAATGATCTCTTTCCTTCCCCTCCTTACCATTCCTTAACTCCATATAAAATACTGCACATCTCATTTTTTGTTTCCCTCTGACCCCCATTCTCCCTTTTTCTTCACTAACTTGCCTGTTGTTCTGGTATCTGAAATATTCTCTGACATTTATTGGTTGTATGACCCTGGACAAGCTACTAAACCTCTCACTGTCCCAGGAAGTTCTCAGTCTGCAAATTGAAGATCAGACATTCTGCTCTGTTTGGTAGAAAGAGTTCATGAACCATCAAGCTCCCTGTTCTAACAAGTCTGGATCAAAAAGAATCCTAAGATTCCCCAGGTTGCTTCTATATCCAGTGGTCAATGTTGAATGTATATGGCTCATACTTAGAAGAACATATAAAGTTTCTGACATATTAGTCCCAAGAGTAGTTTGACACAACTTTGATAGAAACTTCCTTGCTTCACAGAATACTTTCTGTTGCAGAAGCCACAGTTCCTGCTCTCAAAAAGAGAAAATAAATATATATGAACTCTGATCAGGTCTAATTATATCATCCATGTGTGCATGAACAGGAAAGAGAGAAAGAAAGAGAGAGAGAGAGAGAAACAGAGAGACAGAGAGAAAATCCATGTGAACCAATCAGTACATACAAGAGAAAAAATATTATACACAAAAGATGTCTCAGTATATTTTCTGAGTCAAATAAAACTAAAATCACATATTATTTAACTGGGATAAAAATCGAACTATTAAGGGGAGAGGTCAGAACATTCCAGGATTTACAAAATAGACTTTAAGAGAAATAAAATCCATTTCTCTTTCCAAAATGTAAAAGCCAGAGGCAGTAACTATTTGAGTGGTGAAACTGATGGCAAATAGAGCAATAAATAAAATCTGTTTACCCAGCTCAATGTCCAGCCAAAACTGAAAAAAGACTGAAAGTTTTGGGTTTCAGATCAATGTGACTGTTCAAGTGAAATATAGCTATTGTTGGGGAAACAGAAAACTACCCTGGGACATTAGTGTTAATAATAACCAGGATGAAGAAACCAAATTGCTTCATGGTTATTTTAAATTTGTAATTGAACTAAAATGATTATTTAATGAGGAAAAAAGGTTATAAACAAGTGGAGAAGCAGAGAAAAGCAGATTACTAAACTTCCTTTAAGGCTACATTTTATTTGTTCCACAGTTGGGTGTAAATTATGTTCTTGGTTTTTACATATTATAGAGCATTTGAGTTTCATTGGCTTATGAGGAAATTTGTCAAAGTCATCATCTCCCTGCCTTGCAAATCATAGCAGAGGAATTACTGTGGGTTTCCTTATAAAAATATCAGGTGTTACTACATCTACAGACTAAACTCTGAACTTCACATTATCACTAGTTTGCGTAGAAAATGCTATGGCAGCTATTTTAATTAGTAATGTCTTCACTGGATGCAGTTGATAGATTATAGAAGAAAATAACCAGACTCTGGGGCTTTACACCATCAGTCTTTGAATGCAATGCAGTATGACAATGGATGATGTGATTTGTGAATGGGACCCAAGAAAAGAGAATAGATTAATAGAAATGTTAAGACCCTCAGAGATGATCTAATTCAATTCCTTCAGTTTATAGATGAAGAAATAGAACTCAGAAAGATTAGGAAACTTGTCAAGGTAGTTTGTGGAAAATGAAGACGAGAATAGGGTTGTTTGGAACAACAAAATACATTCTGTAGTCTGGAGTTCCTAATTACAACTTGTTTTTCTAATTATACCACTAAAAGGGATGAAAGAGCAGAGAACCCCAGAATCTGAATTGGGGAATGGACTTGTAAACAAACTCGTGCTTAAACAAAAACTTCCTTTAAAATAATCCAGCCATGTACAAGCAGAGCAGTCTAGAAAGTGTGGAGCACAGCCTGATGTGACAGGGACAGTATCCTGAACATATTTCAGCGAGCCACTGGCAGAAGCAGTTCCCAGATTGCTTAACCCACAAACAGTTTCAAAGGTCGGTGGGAGGGCCCCTTCACCCAGGAGAGGAGAACTGTGTCTGGACCCCCAGCAGCATCAGCTTCCATTTTTGGAGCCCTCCCCCTAGAGCCCCTGGGGGAATTGAGCAGCTGATCTGAAGCTGAACCCTGACAAAGAACTTAAAAGTCAAGTAACTGCCTAGGAAAATGCCCAAAAAAGGAAAAAAGAATAAGACAATAGAAGGTTACTTTCTTGGAGAGCAGGTATTTCCTTCCATCCTTTCAGATGAGGAGGAACAATTTAGGTCTTCAAAGGAAGACCTAAAAGTCAAGGTTTCTGCAGGCAAAGCCTCCAAAATAGATATGCAATAATCTTAGGTCATGGAAAAGCTCAAAAAGGATTTTGAAAATCAAGTAAGAGAGGGAGAAGAAAAATTTGGAAGAGAAATGAGAGCAATGCAAGAAAACCATGAAAAGCAAGTCAATAGCTTGCTAAAGGGGACTCAAAAAATGCTGAAGAAAATAACACCTTCAATAGGCTAACTCATTTGGAAAAAGAGGCCCAAAAAGCCAATGAGGAGGAGAAGGTTTTAAAGATCAGAATTAGTCAAATGGAAAAGGAGGTTCAAAAGCTCAATGAAGAAAATAGTTGTTTTTTTTTAAATTAGAATGGAACAGATGGAAGCTAATGACTTTATGAGAAAACAAAAAATTATGAAACAAAATCAAAAGAATGAAAAAAATAGAAGATAATGTGAAATATCTCATGGCAAAAATAGCTGACATGGAAATTCGATCCAGGAGAGATAATTTAAAAACTATGGGTCTACCTGAAAGCCACAACCAAAAAAAGAGCCTGGACATCATATTTCATGAAATTATCAAGGAATATTGCCCTAATCATCTAGAACCAGAGGAAAAAACAAATATTGGAAGAATCTACCAATCACCTCCTAAAAGAGATCCAAAAAGAGAAACTCCCAGGAATATTATAGCCAAACCCTAGAGTTCCCAGATCAAGAAGAAAATATTGCAAGCAGCTAGAAAGAAACAATTTGAGTATTGTGGAAATAAAATAAGGATAACATAGGATCTGGTAGCTTCTATATTAAGGGATTGAAGAACCTGGAATATGATATTTCAGAAGTCAGAGGAACTGGAACTAAAACCATCACCTAACCAGCAAAACTGAGTATAATACTTCAGGGGAAAGAATAGTCATTCAATGATATAGGGGACTTTCAAGCATTCTTTCTGAAAAGACCAGACCTGAAAAGAAAATTTGACTTTCAAACACAACAATCAAGAGAAGCATGAAAAGGCAAACAGGAAAGAGTTATCATAAGGGACTTCCTAAAGTTCAACTGTTTACAATCCTACATAGAAAGACAATATTT
>JAQQSK010007961.1:0-13730 GCA_028658325.1 Potorous gilbertii | reverse complement strand
TGAAGGATGATGTCTAGGCTCTTTTTTTGATCATGGCTTTCAGGTAGTCCCATAATTTTTAAATTGTCTCTCCTGGATCTATTTTCCAGGTCAGTTGTTTTTCCCATGAGATATTTCACATTATCTTCCATTTTGTCATTCTTTTGGTTTTGTTTTGTGATTTCTTGGTTTCTCAGAAAGTCATTAGCCTCCATCTGTTCCATTCTAATTTTGAGAGAACTATTTTCTTCAGTGAGCTTTTGCACCTCTTTTTCCACCTCTGGCCACCTGCTGCCTCTGCTGCTGCCTCCCGAGGGGCCTGAGTCCCAGAGACACCCCGCTCCCCTCTCAACCCATCTCTCTCACTGACCTGTGAGTCTGTGGGTGGAGGGACCTTCGCGGCTGCTGGAGATTCCATCCCTGAAGCCTGCTCAGATCTGCTCGCTCCTTTCAGTGCCACGCAGCCCGGGCAGGGGAGGGCTCTGCTCCTGTCTGAGGCGCAATGAACCTTTGGGGTCAGTTTTTCAGGGCTCTCTGGAACGAAAATCTCCTTCACTGTGTTGCTGTGCAGCTTCCACTGTTCCAGCATTTGTTGGGAGTTCTTTTTAGAGGAAATCCATGGGCTGTGGGTTTGGAGCTAGCATAGGTGAGTCTTTCTACTCCGCCATCTTGGCTCCACCCCCCCCCTTATTGTATCATTTTCAGTCATATCCAACCCTTTGTGATCCCTTTTGGGATTTTATTGGCAAAAATATTGGAGCGGTTTGCCCTCTCTTTCTCTACCTCACAGATGAGGAAACTGAGACAAACAAGATTAAATGACTTGCCAAGTCACACAGTATAGGTATTTGAGACTGGATTTGAACTCAGGAAGATAAGTCTTCCTGACTTCAGGCCTGGTACTCTGCACTATGGCGCCACCTAGCTGCCCATGATCTTTCCTACCTCCCCATAATAAAATAGAAAGGCTTTTTCTTAAAGGGGAATGCATATAAAGGGCCTTAATTGCACAATTAGCAACCAGGTAGGAATGGTCAAATCACCTAACTCAGTGATTATTCCAGGATACCTGCCTCTTCTGCCCATTCTCAACGAAGTTGTGTTCTTCATAGTTTTTAAAAATCTGTTCCCATCTAGCCTGGAGCTTGAAATTTTGTGGTTTTGGCTTGTTGCTTTGGATCATGCGTGGCCTTTTCAATTCCCTTCTAAAGTGCAAAATCACTCCCTCCTTACCCCCCAAGAATAACATATTAAATGGTTACTTCTTTAGCAATCTCAGTTATGAGATAATATTCTGCTGTGATCCTATGCATTGAGCTAGTAGTGCTGGGAGAGCATAATGTTCATCTGTGTCAAGTTCACAATTTCCCCAAGAGGTTTGGTCATCCTCACTACTAGTAACTCTAAAGGGAGCAGAGGAGAACTTGTAAAACTCTGGAGTGGTGGGTGGTTATAGGAACAGATCACAGATTTTTTTTTATTCCTATCTTTTTCTAAAATTATGTTATCTGTAAACCCCTCCCCAATCCATTTGGATCCTCCAAGACCTGAGAAAAACCTAAAACCTGGATTGGCCAATCAGGAGAAAGACATTTTTGGCCCACTCTGAGCTTAATCTACAATAATGTTTTGCATGCTCTAGTATAACAGACATGTCTTCCTCTTTGAGCGAAGTCAAAATGTCCCTTCCTGCATCAACAACTACAAGGCCAGATGAAACTGACCAGGGGCATTCTTCTGTTTATGACCATGGGACACCTGGGACCAGACACTATCATGAATAATGGAACTTTTCTTATCTCAGTATTTTATGGACATATGCTATGTAGGGGAATCACAGATATCTTAGGGTTGTAATTTCAATTAACACTTTGTTACTTAACTTATTGTATTTACAACCTATTCATTTAAGAAATTCCTTTCTCATATCATGGTTAACCATAATTTTAGCTGACATGGGTCTCCTGAGCCAGAAAGGGAGGGAGGGATGAGAGGAAATTTCTCTGAAGATAAAAGGTCTGCCCTGTCCATCCTTGGGTTCATTGTCTTACAATGAGTTCCCATGTGTATCTCTGTATATGCATACATGTTCTGCAAGCATTAAGAGAAATAAACACTTATATTCAGTCTAATTTTGTTTGTCTTTCTAGGAACGAACTTAGTAATGGTTGACATCTCTTACTTTATGTTACCTTTCAACATGTGTGTTGATTACCTTTGGACATTTTGATTTGTGGTTTTTAGTTTTCTTTTCAATATGATTTCAAAACAGCATTAAGTGCTCTAATAGTTAATATAGTTGTCATACCCTAGTACAATTACTAGCTCCTTTTAATCATGAGGGTCATAAAATAGCTGTTATAGTCCACGTGGCTTCTCCTCTTTGGATTCCCCTCCACATGGGTCCTCTCTTCTGAGGACATAGGATGAGATCTGTGTACTTTCCACATGGGTCCTCTCTTCTGAGGACATAGGATGAGATCTGTGTACTTTCCACATCTACCACAGCTCAGTTCTCCCTCTGGCTCCAGACCTGCTCCAGTCTCTGGAATCTGAAAGCTCTTTTACCTTGGCTCTGACAAATGGGTTTGGTGGTGTTGGGTGTTTATTTCTATTCTATATGTTGTTTTGTCTTCAGTTTCAGGTGCCAGAGATCATGGGATCGGGCATTTGAGCTGTGGTGACTTTGACACCAAGTCTGTAAGTGGGATGTTGCAGCCAGCCTGGCACTGAAGCCCTAAGAAACCAAAATGCCTAGGAGTTTATGGTGGATGGGGTAGGGTGGGGTTGGACTTGGATGTGGAACTGTGCTCTGTGGCAATTAAACTAAACTGTTAATCTAATCCCCCCTTCCACTCCCCAGATGGGTGGAGAAGACTGCCTTAGTACAAAGAGGGAAAGGGATTGTGCCTCTCCTTGGCTGGGGGCAGTAAGTTTATATATTTGTGATTACAACTTTGGAAGTAAATATTTCTGTTTAAAAATGAATCTGTTACTGGCTGATCATCATTTAAGATCTTTTGATAAGGGCTTCAAAAAGCCAGAAATAATCAACCAGGAGAAGAACCCCGGCCTAACAGACATGCTTTGCTTTATTCTCTGAGTGAACTCAAAATAACCCTTTCCTGTGTCAGCACCAGAAGCTGACTAGGAGCATTCTTCTATGACCACTAAGGACTGGACGCATGGGACCAGACACTGTCTTGAAAAGTGGGGCTTTTCTTATGTTGGTATTTTGTGGACATACACTAGGTAGGGGAAATATATCCTGGGGATTATAATTTCACCTGACACCTTGCTCCTTCTCTTGTATTTACAACCTACTCAATTGAAAAACTTCCTTTGTCATGCTATGGTTAAAAACATATGGAGGCTATAATTTCTGAATGACACAGACATTCTGAGTGGGGATTGCTCAAATTGTATAAAAGGTCTTCCATGACTTGGTTATCTCAGTTAGAATTACCTTCTGACTCCATGTGCATGTCTACTAGTTTAAGGGAATAAACAATACGAATGTACATCACCTAGCTTGTTTGCCTCTTTAACCAAATGTCCAGGTTGACGTGGCTAATGGCATTGGCCTACAAGGGAGTCTACACCCCCAACAATGGGAAGAACACCGTCAATGGAGGCTGGAGCCATTTGCAGAGCCTAGGCACCCCCAGATCCCTTTAAGTAAAGCAGAGAACCCTGGATAAAGAGTAGAAATGGAACATGCCTGGCCTCCAGGGGTGAGGGCCAGGGTAGTCTACATGACACACACTTAGTGGCATCTTCATTCTGACCTCCCTTCCCCACACCAGGATCTCTTTGTCACTGCAGCTGCAGCTACTGCTGTTCAAGTGGCCACAGAGGGTCAGTGGTTTGTCAAGAAAGATATTACCTAGGACAAACATTCAAATGTCCTTATAAGACTCAAAGCTCTTTTCTGTAAGGCTCAATTCAAACACCACCCTTTTGCAGGAAGCCTTTCCCAATTCCAAAGCTGCTAGTGCCTATCTAAAATTTTCTTCAATATGTGTCTTATGTGTACCTATTAATATTTGTGTTTAGAGGTAGCTAGGTGACATCGAGTTCTAGACCAGGAGTCAGGAAGACCTGAGTTTCAAATCTGGCCTCCAATACTTACCGACTATGTGTCTCTGGGCCACAACTACCTTTTTGCTCATCCCTAAGTACCGATAATGAGAGAGCACCGAGTTCCCAGGGTTGTGGTGAAGATAAAATGAGAAATTACTGGTAAAGTGAGCCTTATATTAATGCTATTATTATTGGGTAGCTAGGTGGCTCAGTGGTTAGAATATGCTGGCTTTGGGGTCAGGGAGACTCCTTTTCCTGAGTTCAAATTCAATCTCAGACACTTACTAGCTGTGTGACCCTGGACAAATCACTTGAACTTGTTTGCCTCAGTTTCCTCACCTGTAAAATGAAGTGGGGAAGGAAATGGCAAATCACTCCAGTATCTTTGTCTCTCCCTTTAGTTCCTTTAGTAGAGGGACTGTTTTTTGGGTTTTTTTTACAGTACTCAGCCAAACGTCTGACATAAAGTAAGCACTTAATAAATGTTCTCTGAATTGATTGACTAATTTAGGGAAAGTCACCTCTTTTCCAGAAGGTTATATTAGATGCATTCTCCCAACTGAGGAAAAAGGTATTTTTCTAGACTTAGCTTAATAGTCAGATATTCTGAATCTGGCCTCAGACACTTGGTACTTGTTAGCTGTGTAATCCTGGACAAGTCACTTATCCCTGATTGCCTCCCCCTGCCAAAAAAATAGTTGGATATTCTCAGACCTTATCTCCCTTTATTAGCGATTAGAATGAATGTAATTATCCTAATCTTTTGTATGGATCAACAAACTGATGCATGCTGTGGGTGATTCTGCAGGCAACAGATGAAGTCACTCACTGGCTGTCCCTCACAGCATATTTTATAGATGCAGACAAATATTGGAAACCTAGAAGAGAGAGATCACAGGTGAAGAAGCATAGTATAAACCTACCAGTCATACTTATTCCCTTTAAAATTAAGAAATTGGGGTAGCTAGGTGCTGCAGTGCATATAGCACCAGCCCTGGAGTCAGAAGGACCTGAGTTCAAATCCAACTTCAGACTAGACACCTAACACTATCTGTGTGACCCTGACCCTAGGCAAATCACTTAACTCCGATTGCCTCAAAAAATTAAAAAAATAAAAGTAAGAAATTATATGTTAACGTAGAAGGCCACAGAAGTAGGTCACAAGCATTAAAGAACCATGAGATATTTCTTTTTACATCCTGTACTCTTGATTTGGGGGTGGGTCCACAAGGAGTCTGATACCACTTAAAGAAATCTACTCAGACTATTCAGTGGAAGGTCAAATACCGAAGCCAAAACTTAAATTCTTTGATCACCTAATGAGAAGACAGGACTCATTAGAAAATACCCCAATATTGGGAAAGAAAGGAAAGGGGAATGGCCCAGGATGAGAATCAGAGATTGTGTCAGGGAAACAATAAACCAAGAACTATAAATGCTATTTTAAAAAAATTTTTAATTTACATTTAATTTATTTAATTTTTAATATACTCATTTTGTATATTGTTCTCTTGACTCTGCTTGTATCATTTTGAATTGTCATTTATTATTGTAAAATAACATCCATTATATTAACATACCACAATTTTTACAAACATTTCCTATTTAATGGAACTTTGTTTCCAGATCTATGCTACCACACATGCATTGCAGGAATACACATGATGCTTTTATGAAAATTTTCATACATTTGGAACTTTTCTGTCTTTAACCTCCTTAGAGTACATGCCTAGCACTGGAATCTCTGAGTCAAGTGGTAAACATTTTAGGCCCCAGTCATTCCAAATTGTTTTCCAGAATGGTACTTCATATCTTCAACAACAGTGTTAGTGTGCCTATTGGCTGTAAGTCCTATAATATCGACTATTTTCACCTTTAATCACAAGTCCTAGTTTGACAGATATGATGGGAAATCTAAGAGTTGTTTTCACTTGCATTCTTATCTTTAGGTCTGAAGCACTACTTCATATGATGGTTTTCAGTTTGTCAGAGTTGTTTGTTCATTTCCAGTGATGACTTTTCCAATTGATGTTTCCTCTTCTTTTCTTTAATGCACTGATTTTGTTTATATAAAAGCTTTCTGCGGAGTCAAAATTATTTATTTTCTCTATATGATCACTTTTATCCCTTATCTGGGCTGGTTCTGCTGTGGCTTTCTTGGAGTATTGAGTGCTATGTTGGACCAGGATCTCAGGGACTGCTCTGGCTGGAGACTTGTAAGTTTTCAGCGCACTGTCCCCTTGATTTGAGCTCTGAGAGTTACTGATCTAGATTTGAATCTGAGCAATGATTGTAAAATTGTTCAGGTTGGGGTTCCATTAGATTGCTGATGGACTCAGCCACTATCATTTGGCTGAAAAGCATTTCCAGTTTAGAGACACAGAACCACATACTATCATTTAGTCTGGACTTCCTTCCCTAGTTATTCCACTGAACACTTGAGACTGGATTAGATATCAAACTGACACCCCACACTCATCTCTTTGGGTGTTAGTCTCACAGCTCCTGCTTCAATTCTGACCTTGCTCTGTCCTTGGTACAAAGGACCACGACCACTTGGTACAAAAGTCCAGGCCCACATCTTACCCTGAAATGCCATTTTTAGGCACAGGTCTCCATCTCTGTCCTCCCTGGATCTTTAACTCAGAATAGGGTAGTGAGTGACAAAGCTACCACACTGCAACTATTCCTGCTCCCTGAATAGATTTAGGCCCCTTTCTTCTGGGTTTGGGACCACTACTTGCCCTTAGTACATAGATAGCCTCTTACAGGACTGGAATGCTCCAAGTGATCCTTGCTAACTAGATCCAAGTCCTAGTGTTTGCAGACCTGACTTCTTACACTGATCTGGGCTGGAAAAAATGACTCACTGTGATATTTTTTCTTGAATTTCCAGTTAAAGACTCAGTTTGGGGTTATCTTCTAAATTTGTTTGGAGGAGTTAGGTCCAGGATGGAGCAGAGGTTGCTATAATGCTCTCTGCTACTTTGACATCTTGGCTCTACCTCCCAGTTATTTTATGTATTTTGTATCTATTTTAAATGCGATTTCACTTTCTTTTGTTTTCTCTTGATTTTTGTTTTTGGCATTACTATACAGAAATGCTGTCATTTTTGTGGATTTATTTTGCATTCTACTACTTAATGCAAGCTATTAATTGACTTGATTAGTTTCTTTGCTGTTTCCTAAGTAAACCATCATATGTCATCTGCAAATAGAAGTAATTTTGTTCCCTTTCTGCCTGTGGTTTTGCTTTTAATGTCTTTCTTCTATTTTATTGTTATAGTTAGCAGGTCTAGAACTATGACAGATAGTGGAAAAGGATTTAGTCACAGTTTATGAAGTTTTAATGTGATAACAAAGTATTAAACTATCTGTAAAGTGTCAGGCATGCCAGATGATTCCTTTATAAAGCGTGAGCTTCTTTCTCAGATGGGACTGAAGGGAGCAAAAGCACACTGGACAAACAGAAATTGACCATGTCTCTGCCATTTTAAATCGCTAAGTCCTGGAGAATTCACAAACATTAGTCTCATGAGAGCTTTGTGGAAGAGAAGAGTGGGACTTCTCTTTTCTCCTCCTCTTATTAGCCCTCATGTCTAGCAGTGGCTTGTCCAAAGGGAGCCAAGCCACCTAACAACTCTAGACTTCAGAGCTTTGAAAGCGTTCAAGGCACAGCTGAAGAAATATGGAAACACTCCAGACAAAAACACATAAAGAAAGGCAGTCACTAGAGGAAGGAAGAAACTTTAAGGGACCGGAGTCCTGGCAGCAGAGCCAGCTGTGGATGTCCATGAGGGAATTGGGAGTTGCTTTGCCACATGTATTCCCTATAAATGTGCCTCATCATTAACTTTGTGCCCATTCTTTTTACAGGCATTGTAGATATTTGTAGATTTGTGTATCCAAGTTTTGGCTGGGGAATGTTTTATACTACCATCTTTATTTTAGTTAATGCCTTTGCTAAGATATAATTCTGCCTATTGGCTCATCAACTCGTGAATTCTAGCATTAGGCACCCCTCCCTTGCCCCGACTAGTCTAAGATACTGAATAATAGCAGCTACCCTTTGGGGATACAAACAACAAATTCAAGTGGAAGTTAGGGGGAATAGCCCAGAAGGGATACTATCTCAGTAAATTCCTTTGCTAAGAGTTAATTGTATCTGGTGGCTGAAAGTTAAGGGAGATTCCACTAGTGGGGACTTGTGAGCTCTTGGTCTCCATGATTACCTCTCCAGTTGTCATTTTGAAAAACCCTGCTGCCATAGCTGTCACTCATGGACCTGGGCTCTGACCCTGTTTAGTAAGTCTAAAGCTGTGTCTCTAACAATGTTATCTCCGTCTTCTTTACTGCAGTCCCTAAAACTATGCCCCTTTCTTGTCACAGATATTTTGAATGTCATTACTCTTTTAGATTTAGGCTGCCCAGGCAGCAGTCCTTGATCTTGTGCCTGCATATTATTTTTACTTCCTTTCTGAACTTCTGGATTTGGGTTTTTTCCACCTGCCTCACACCTCTGTCTACATGGTGCTGAAAAGGGCCTCTCAGGCAATTGTGAGAACACTCTCTTGTCTCTCTTTACAAAGGATTCCAAGTCCTCATTGGTAGGATGAATCCTTTTCTCTCATTCTATCCCTCAAGGGAAAGCTGGCATGCCTCCTCATACAGTCTACATTTCATGATGTGCTTCTTTCAAACTGGAGATAAACACATTCATCTCTCTGGCTTTTTTGATGCCCATCATGCTTCAATAGCAGCCAGTGTACCACCATGCAAATTATCTTAAACCTTTGGCCTCAAGAAGGTGCCAAACCACTGGTGGTCAAAATCCTTGTCCTCTAATAGTGAAAAACATAATCATCTATGTAAAAATATTCAGTGACTTTATAATAGCAAAAACAAGTCATATGTCCAACAACCACAAATATATTGTCATGTCTATTTAATGGATAAGTTTTACACCAAAAATAACAATAGCCATAAAGAACAGCAACTTACAGACAGATAGAATGTGATCAAGAAGGAAGGAAGAAGAATCATAATATTGACTCTAAAATGTCTGTGTACAAAAATAAAAGCAATAAAGTCTGATAAGTACACAAACAAAAAACAGATTAAGAAGGGACACAGATTAAGGCTTTATTTTACTAAAATTGGTAAATATTTTCCCTTTTCTGGAGGAGTATATTGCTTCAAGCTTATGGTTATCTATACAATTTAACTGGCCATTTTGTTATTTGTTTTTCACTGAGATTAAGTTTATAATAAAAATGATTTCTAAAAAAGGTTCCACTCCCTATTTATTAATTATCATCATTCACTTACTTATCATCCATGTTTTTGTTTGTCAGGATCTTGTATATTTCTTTGACAGTTCCAGGTCCCTGAAGCTTTTGTCCATTAAGTATCTCGTTTTCTAACTCTTCAATGGGCTAGAAGGAATAGGATGAAAAGACAAGAAGGAGATTGAATTAGACAGCCTCTAAAATCCTCTGTATCATCAGTGCTTAGAATGAATACCAAGTTAATTTAGCATTAACTGAGGAGGCTCACTGAGATGCAGCACCAGTATCCTCAAATCAAATGTTTAATTCATGAAACAAACAATTAATTCCAAACTCAGTTGACTTGGAGCTCCCAGGACATCAGATCTGTAGGGAAAGAGATTCTGAGGCAATGCCCCCATGGTCCATAAAGGGAAGATCTTAGCATATTGGGAAATTGACCCATAGAAAGAAGAAACCCCAGGATATCACCAAGTTACTACATGGCAGACTTTTGTCTGGAAGGGATAGGACATGGAAGGGAAGGGCTAGACTAGCCAGCACACATGCACTAAGTGTGTGATAGTCTGAGTAGTAGAAAGAACCTTCCCTAGCTCTTGAAACAGAAGACCTGAATTTGAGTTTCACTTCTAACACTTTCTAGCCATCTGACTATGGGTAAGTCACTTCTTCTCTCTAAGCCAGTTTATTCTTCTGTAAAGTAGGTATGCCAATATTTTCACCCTCTACCCAAAAGGACTATTATTGAAGAAGATTGTAAACTTTTGTAAACCTAGGGATGTGAGCAATATATCATTACTGGTTCTAGAAGGCTCTATATAGGGGCAGCAGACACAGGGAATGTTAAGTAAAAGTATTCTTCTCCAGGAAGTTTCTCATTTGCTTCAAAAGCCAAGTCACAGTCAAAGCTATGATGACTTTTTTGACCTTCTTCAACAGTAGGCAAGGGACTTGGGTCAGGGGATGGAAGAAATCATCCAAGGATGACATCAGGTGGGTGCTGGCTGAGTCTTGTTTGCCCTTTGAGGGGAGAGAGAACAGGAACTGATTCCAAGTCAAACTTCTCAGACCATGACAAGGAGGGAACTTAACAAGCCTTGGCAATCTTAGTTCCTCAACAGCCTTAGAAGCCACTTAAAGTCCAACTTCCTTATGCTACAGAAGAAGAAACTGAGGCCCAGAGAAATAACATGATTTAAGGATCATAGATTTGAAGTTGAGAAGAGGACTGTAGTCCATTGCAAGTGAGGAAATTGATGAGAAAGAGATTGTTCCAGGTCACAGAACCAGGTCAACAGACTCCAAATTCAGCATTCTCCTGCACCATATTGCTTCCAGAGCAGGCAAGGAAGAGGCTGACCAAGACTCTAAGTCAACCCAGTCTATTCCTTTTCTTTATTTGTGCTCTACCTGGCAGTGGACAGAGACTGGACTTGGACATTCCCCAATTGATAAATGGTCAAAGGATATGATCTGGTAGTTTTCAGAGGAAGAAATTAAAGCTATCTATAGTCATATGAAAAAATGCTGCAAATCCCTATTGATTAGAGAGATGCAAATCAAAACAACTCTGAAGTACTACATCACACCTTTCAGATTGGCTAACATGACAAAAAAACAGGAAGATGATAAATGTTGGAGAAGATATGGGAGAGTTCGAACTCTAATTCATTGGTGGTGAAGCTGTGAGCTGATCTAACCATTCTAGAGAGCAAATTGGAACTATGCCCAAAGGGCTACAAAAATGTGCATACCCTTTGACCCAGCAATATCGCTTCTAGGACTGTATCCCAAAGAGATCATAAAAATGGGAAAGGGTCCCACATATACAAAAATATTTATAGCAGCTCTTGTAGTGGCCAAAAACTGATGCCCATCAATTGGGGAATGGCTGAACAAGTTGTGGTGTATGAATGTAATGGAATACTATTGTGCTATAAAAAATGATGAACAGGAAGACTTTGGAGAGGCCTGGAAAGACATATATGAACTGATGCTGAGTGAAAGGAGCAGAACCCCAGAGAACTTTGTACACAGCAACAACCACAGCATGTGAAAATTTTTTCTGGTAGACTCAGCCCTTCACAGCAATGCAAGGACCTAAAACATTTTCAAAGGACTCGAGGCAAAATGCCATCCACATCCAGAGAAAGAACTATGGAATCCGAATGCAAAATGAAGCAGACTATTTTCTCTTTTGTTATGTTTTGTTTTGGCTTGATTTATATCTCATGGTTTTTCCCATTCATTTTAATTCTTCTATACAACAAGACTAATGTGAAAATGGGTTTAATAAGAATGTATGTGTAGAGCTTATATAAGATTGCAAGCCATCTCCGGGAAAGAGGGGGAGGGAAGGGGAAGAAAATTTAAAACATATGGAAGTGATTGTTGAAAACTGAAAACAAATAAATTAATTTTTTTAAAAAAGACTGGACTTGGAGTCAGGAAGACCTGGGTTCAAATCCCACTCCCCGTAAGTATTAGCTAGCAATATGGCCCTAAGCAAATCACTTAAGCATCAATTTGTCCTTGGGTTTCCTTTTCTGAAAAATGAGGTGGACTCCTCACACCCTTCATCAGAAATCTCTCAGTCTGGGGAAAGCCTCAAGTGCCCTCCCCTCCCCATTAATCCTCACCCTTCCTGTTCGTGCAAAGGCTTCAGCCACTTTCCTACTTCGACCTCCATAACAAGTGGTGATGAGGTCGGCGATCCCACAGCTTTCCAAGAAGGTGCTATCCTGGACAGGCCTCTTGCAGAAGATCTTTGCAAAGCTTATCATTTCCAGGAGTCCCAGGCGGATGACTGCTGCCTTAGTGTTATCCCCCTGATCCAAGCCATCAATGAAGCCGGCTCCAAGTGCCACAATATTCTGCAGTGAAAGGTGTCCAGAAGGGAGGGGTTTTAAAACAAAAGAATGGAAATAGGGAAGATGAAATCAAAGATGACAGTCCCTGGATTTCTCCTAACCTATCCACTCTAGTCAGGTAGCCATTGAACCTGTGTCAGAATTCTCTGGTCCTGGCAAGGAAGGGCTACTCTTCACACTTTGGGCTTCCCATTTCTGGAGACTGGTCCAGAGACGGGGCTTTGGGTGGTACTAGTCGGGGCCCTGACAGTGTGTACCTTGGCCATCGCTCCTCAGCCTCCCTCTACCATGACTCACTTTCAATGCCCCACAGAGCTCCACAGTTTCATCATCTTCCACTACAGTCATTCGGAAGTTTTCTGTTTCAAATAATTCCTTGAAGATCTTCCCATGCTTCTTGTTTGTGCACCCTGAGGAAGAAAAGCCGGCAGACATGACTTCCTAAACTGTTGGCCTCTGTTACAGATAAGTTACATCAAGAAGGAATCAATAAGACCCTGATTTCCCTAATTTTCATTCTCTACTAAAAATTTGTGGCTTTTTTCTCATCTACAAAAGAATATTAATATCTACCCTGCCTGTCTCACAGAGTACGCTGTTGGGATGAAGAGAGATGATGGATGTGAAAACACTTTGTAAATTTTATGCATTATAAAGTGTTACTATTTTGAGGGGGAAGGTGGGTGGTTTCCCTTCAGGAAATGCCTGAACTAAATCTTCTGAACATAATAAATAGAACATACTAAAACAATAATAACGTACATTTCCATGGCACTTCAGAGTTTACAAAGTACTTTCCTCACAAGAAAATAGATAGGGAGCACACATGTGCCTATTTTACAAGTGACTTGCTCAAGGTCACACAGTTAAGTAACAGACTTGGGACTTGAACCAAAGTCTCCTTACTCCACATCCAGGACCTTTTCCACCATTATAGGGTGTTGCACCTCACTATAGGATACAACCCAGAGGCACAAAGGCAATTGTTTTCACATAGAATATTGTATATACAGTAGGAGCTTAATAACTGTCCACTGAATTAAGTTCAAGTTGTCACCAACTGCCAGGAGATAGGAAAATCTCCAGTGGCCAAATTGAAATTCTGAGCATAAAGTCATTGCCTGGGTACACTTTAGAAGGGATGCCCTCTGGTCCAACATACTGTCCCCCTCTTGCCCTGGCTCGTTTGCTTCTAGTACTCTTTCCTTATCCAGGTCTCTTTGTTCTCTTAGCCTTTACTTGTTATATTGGTCTCTTAGGTCCAACCAACCAAATGACTTCATTGATGAAATCTGAAGTTTTAGGGAAAGTGATTTCATTAGTATAAAGAGTTTCTGGGCTAGCAAATTCATTCTACCAATGCAAAATGGCAACTTCTTTGCAATTTATTTTTTTTTAATTTTTTTTAAATTTTATTTATTTATAAATGTTCTACAATCACTTCCTTAAAATTAAGATTTTATACCCCCACACCTTCCCCCCCTACCTCCCTCCCTCCCCATGACAGCAT
>JAQQSK010007960.1:0-13733 GCA_028658325.1 Potorous gilbertii | reverse complement strand
TATCTTATCTTTATCCACCCCTTCTCAGCAATTCTAACAGCAGTCTCAGTGGTCAACAGGATCTGGAATGATCAGTCCCAAATAGAAAGCACTTTTCTCCTTTCCAGGCTTTTATCAACACCCAATCACCTGGCTTAAAAGGATGAATCATCAACTTGAGAGGTGGAGTCTGAGCAAGGAGTCCTTTCAATCAGAGCTCTGAAAGAGAAGTGGACACTGCCAGTACATATAATCTCTCAGAAACCTGTCCTTTGGAATGATGGAATTTCCCCATCTTTCCAGGGTAAGGTATTCCACGTAACATTTCAAAGGGTGATAGTCCAATGTCTCTTCTAGGAGCTATTCTGATCCTAAGGAGAGCTAATGGTAGACATTTGGTCCAAGGTGTCCTTGTTTCAATTCCCGATTTAGTAATTTGTTGTTTTAAAGTTTCAATCATCCTTTCCACCCTTGCTAAGGGTGGATGCCAGGGTGTATGAAATTCCCATTTTATTCCCAAACACTTTGTGACACCCTGCAACACCTTAGCTATAAGTCTGTCTTATCAGTCAATCCTCTCCACTGTCTGAGTCAATCCTCCCTACTAACCCAAATCATGGAATAATCTGACTCCAGATGCTGTGGTCGAGCTCAGAGGGTATCTTCCACCCATCTGGTTAAGTGGTCTACTACCACCAATAAATACTTGTCTTCCTACCAATGACACTTCAGTGAAATCCACCTGCATGCTCCGGGTCTTGGTGAAATCTCCCTTTCTTTGCTTCCTCAAGACCTTCTTATTCACCTTTTGGCATATCACACACTTTTCAGTAATCTGTTTTGCTATAGTGTAGATTCCAATACACCCAAACTGTTTAAGAGCCATGTCACACAGAGCCTGAGCACCCCAATGACTTCCCTTACGAAGGATTCCCATTAGTTCAGGTGCTATTCCTTTACTTATCATTCTTCCCATCTGGGAGCACCCACCATCCATCCCCTTCTCATCCTTAACTGCCTCCAGCTTTGACGATTCTTCCACGTCTTTTTGGGCGAAGATAGGGATCATCTTGGGATGCTCTATCTGGGGTATCAGAGTCGCATGGGGGTTCTCCTATCTTCTAACCCAGCTCACTTTGCTTCCTCATCTGCAAACCGAGTCCCCTTTACTTCCAATGAGTTTCCCTTCCGATGCCCCTTAAGAAGGACTACAGCTATTTCTGACAGTAGCAATAAATTTTCTAACACTTGTTTTACTAATTCACCATGAGCCGACTCCTTAGCCTTACTGTTTGTAAGGCCTCATGCTTCCTGAATTTTTCCACAGGTGTGTACCACATCATAGGCATATATGTTCTTTCCCGTTCAATTTCTTTAAGACCAGATTTAGGGCATATAGTTCACATTTGCGCTGACTAGCTCTTTGCTAGGGACCCAGACTGTTATAATGACCAATCTTTCCCACTTATGATTACACAGCCATGCCTCTTTCTTCCCTCGACCATTCGTGAGGATCCATCTATGAACAACTGCTCCAGTTTCAAAGGGAGCCTCACTCAAATCTAGCCTGACTTTGGTCTGGCAATCTATTACATTCAGACAACTATGTTCAGGTTCTCCCCTATGGAGGAAAGTGGCAGGGTTGACACAGATCCCTGTACTCAATTAAATCATCCTTTTGCAATAACAATGATTTATATTTTAGGATCATTGCTCATTGGTTTATGAGTCCTCACTTGGTGTGGGGTGCTCACTACCAATGCTCTCCCAAAGGTTACCAACAATGCAGTCATAGCTATTGCTTACATACATTCTGGTCATCCCCTTGAAACGGGGTCAAGCATTCCAGACAAAAAGGCAACTGGTGACCTCTGTTCAGCCCATGACTGGGTTAAAACCCCCAGAGCAGTCCTGTTCTCTACAGTGACAAATAAGTGGAAAGGTTTGTTGAGTGGGCAGAGCTGATACTGGGGCAGTGACTTAAAGTGTGCTTAATTTGCTAGAAACTTCCCCTCTCTTCCTCTAACCATTCTAGCTGCTCAGGTTCCTCTTCTACCAACTTTTTTATTTTCCTTTGTTAGTTGTGCATATGAATCAATCCATAATCTACAACATCCTGTCAAACCCCAAAATTTCCTCAATTCTCTTTCAGTCCTGGGGAAGGGTATTTCAGTTATAGTTTAGATCCTGTCAGGGTTGATTTTTCTAATTCCCTTACTTATCAAGTGTGCTAGGTATTTCACTTCTCTTTCCACAAGCTGTTAACTTCTTAGGTGATACTCTCAACCCATTCTCTCCTAAAAAGTTTAAAAGATTCAGAGGCTGTAACCCTCTCTCACCATTGGTCCTATGTTCAGATAATGAGGTTCTAATTTTATGTGGGGTGTGTCTGCTTATGTGCCTGAGGTTCATTAAATATGGGTAATAGTAATTTAGTAATGCCCTAGCCTTGAATCCAACCAGTTTGAGCTAGTTTTGCTAATATCCTGGATTTGAGGTCTTCTGACTGGTCCTTATTCTTATCTGGCTTACTTTAGTAGTCTCAGGAGACCTGTGGAAACTTGTTACTTATCTTTTCTCACAGGTATGAGGCATAAATATTAGGAAGTAGAAGGCTGCTTCAGCATGGAGTTATGCCATGTTTTTCAATTTTGGATAGAAAGGTTTGAAAATTTTATACGGTGAATGGTTACTCAACCATTGTCAGCTACTGGTTAGACCCTCTTACCATCCACAACCAAACTGCTTTTTTACAGTGGGCAGACTGGATTTTATCTTTAAGGTGTTCCTCCCCCACCCAGCTCTAAATCTTTAACTTACCCACAACACAAACAGAAATTCATGCAGGAGAAATTGTTGTAGCTTGTTATCACCATGGAATCTAAAAAGAAAAAACCCACCATATATTTAGAAGGAAAAATTCTTGAAACTGGTGACTTCCTGCCACCCATTTTCCAATTCATGTCCCATTAATTATAATTTTTATTGAGCCTCAGCCTTGCCATATAATCAAACTGCACATGCAGGTTTCATACGAGGTGTCAGAAATGGAAGCGTCTCATCACTGGCTCAGACGATATTAAAAATAATGACATGTACAAATCTCACCTGTTTGGTGGTGCAGTCCATCTGCAGCACAGGGTATGCCTAAAAAGAAGTTTAAACAAAGCAGTTATTATCTACAATTCAACTAAATAAAACTCTGAATAAACTGCAGTTCCTGAGCAGAAGACAAACTGTAGCCTCAGATCTTAGGCATAATCAGGTATTGGCACTGGCAATACTCATATGAGGTGTCAGAAATGTGGATTTCATCAGTGGCTACAGAGAAATTGTGGCAAATGGTCCAAGGTAATTAAAAGTCAGGTCTACTCTATTTCAGCAACTCCTTTTGGAGAGAGACTGTGAAACTTCCAGGACCCTACCTGAGAACAAGTTAGCTGATAAATTACAAAGTGCTTTAAGGATTATCCCTAAGCTTTCAGAATAATTTCTCCAGTGCTCTCCCACTAGGGGGCAGCAAATAAAGCTGCACATTTAGTGCTTTCTGAGTCAACCCCACTGAACCCTGAAGTCGGACTCCGGACTACTTGGGCCAGACTCCTCAGCCTTTCCCCCTACTAGGCACTCGTTACCTGGATTACTCACTAACTGGGCACCAGGAGCACCTGATCATGGCAGTCAATACATGTTTAGTCAAGTAACTACTACATACTAGGCACTGTGCTAGATAGAGCACAAAGGATACAACGAATGGTCAAAGACAAGTATGCAGAGTATCCAGTTCTCCTATACTAGGGCAACGAGGGGTGGGGGTTGGGTTTACCTTGGGGGCCGTGACCATTCAACTCCTGGCTTACGAGCTTATTCGTGCCCCCAGGTGTGATATAAAGGGGCTCTCGTCTCCACCGAAAGAGGCAGGTATCAAGGACGAGACAACTTGCCCCAGGCTCCCCAGTCAATCACAGCCAAACTCAATCTCCAAGTTACAGGACCAGGTCTCCCGGGAGGCAGACAGATAAAAAAACTCCGCCTTTTGGGGGAGGGGGGGCAAAGTTTCAGTTCCTTCCCTCAAATTTCACACGCGGCCTGTAGCTCTACCTAACCTTGACCTTGGGGAGATGCTCCAGACCCCAATTTCCCCGTCTGTAAAAGGAGCGCAGCGGCCCACCCAGGTGGTTCGCCTAATTCAGCCTGCACGCGGAGCACGGGGCTGACTAGCGAAGGCCAGGCCCGGGCCAGAGGCCCAGCTCACCTCGACCGTCCGGCGGCGCCGCAGGAAGGCTTCAGCCGCCGGGAGAACGGGCCACTTCGGCTGGGACTCCCCGGTGCTGCTGCAGGGGGAGGGGGAGGGAGGCCGGCAGGCAGGGCAGGCGCCTGCTGGAACTCTGGGCGAGCGGCGCCCGACCAAGCTGGGAGTCCCAGAAGGACCCCTCGCTTCCCAGCCGCCACACGAAAGCGCGCCCGCCAGAGAAAGAAGGCAAGCCCGCCTCTTCTGGTTTATATAGGGGGACGAGCTGCTCGGCTCCGCGATTGGACCGCCGCCGCCGGAAGTACCCGCCCCCTAATGGCCCTTGGCCCTCTGCCCCGCAGTTTCCGCCGCTCGCAGTCGCACGGCCAGTCCTTCCGACTCTAGTTCACCAATCTGACGATAGCTAGCGTGCTTTCTCAGCGGGGCCACTTCCAGCCACGAGAACCGAAATTTCGCCCTACTATTGGGTCGGATCGGGATGGCCGGTGAACCAAAGCCAATAAAAATCCAAATTGTAACATAGAGTGATTTTGCCGTCTCCAATCAGGACTGGCTGCGCGCGAGCCGCCGGGAATTGTAGTTTTCTTCCCGGAAGCTCCTCTGGTGGCTGCCGAGGCCGAGGAGGCGGAAGGACTACAAGTTCCAGAGAGCGCGGTTTCCGCGCGGTTCCGGCTTCGCGCACCCCGCCCCCTTCCCGGCAAGAGGAGGAGGAGGAGGGCTAAGGGGGTCACTATGTGCGCGGAGGAAGGGGCTTGTACCGCCGCCTCCGCTTTCGGGCAGCAGCTGACCGGTGAGTCCCCGCGGGGCAGCTCACGTAGGGCCGGAGAGCTTTACCGTTTAATGGGCTGCATGATCCCCGAGGATCTGACGGCCGGCCTTAATTGTCACAGATTATAAGAAAGGGATTTGGGGGTGGTCGGGGCCCCCCTGGGACGGGGAGGGGGCTTCTGGCAGCCTCTAACTGGGTGTTTGGGGCCTGGCCGTCTCAGCCTGGGGGGAGGTGGGCGCTGTCACGTCCATCGAGACTGGGGATGGGGCTGGGCACGATCTCTGCTGGGCCATCACTTATGGAAAAGAGGGAACTAGGCTGTATGGGCTGGACTGGAGTCTGGGGTGTCAGGGTCATCACAGACTTGGGGAAGGCCCAAGGCTGGCAGGACTCTTGAAAGCTGAGGGGTAGGCTAGGGTCATCTCAGACTGGGGGAGAGGGGTCAGTCAGTGGGGTCAAGACCGTTCAAGGCTGGGGATGGGATGCTTGTGCAGTCACGGGCTGGAGGGGAGAGGTTCAGTGGCATTTTAGACTCGATGGCAGAGGATCGGGGACGCTACGAGATAAACAAAGGGGGGTGGTCAGTGTCTTCACCTGATGGGAGGAATGGGGCAGGATTGGACAGGGAAGGATAAATGTTATTGGCTGGGTGGATAAGATCCATTTCTGAGCTGGGGAGGAAGATGAAGCCAGGTCACCAAAGATTTGGCTGGGAGGGGTTGTGGTTAAAGCTACTATAATGTTAGAAGAGGGTAGGTAGACAGGTAAAGATCTTTACAGGCTGAAGGCTGAACTGCCAAAGCAGTGACAAGATGGAAGTTAGGAGAGTCGCTCCCCTACCTGGGAATGGGGAGAAGAAATTTTTTCTATCTTATCTTAAGATTATATGGTATTTGTGAGGAGTTTTGTGATCTGGGCTGTCTCTGGATGAAGAATCAGAGCCCTTAAGCTATGGACTGTATCCCAGCTGTTAAACTGACTGTGGTCCAAGCTATTACCAAAGTATGTGTGAATTGGTGGCTATGGGGAGCGTGCCTGCATATGGCATGTGGGGAGAATAAAGTGACAGGCTGGGGCTCCCTAGGGACCTGACCTTGATACTTTTCCAAAGATGTAGTTGATATCAGTCTTCTGACTTTCAGACTTGAATGCTGCCTCCTGTGTGATGCTTATTTGGGGTTTGGGGAATGTTCCTCCACTTCTGAGGTTACACTTATACCCTCTCTATACCCTTACACTTCACTATAATGCAGTAATTGTGCTGGGAATTCATGGTTTGTGATTTTTCTCTCTCCATTGGTATGCTGAAGCTTCTGTGAAATTTTTCTCCCTCTCCCATTTGTATAGAACCTATAGGCTTTGATGATCCTTCCCTGCAGGCTTTTTAGCAAATATTTCTAAGCTCCCAGGCCTACATTCCTTCCCAGAGTTTTTTCTTCCTTTTTCTGGCTGCGTGGCACTCATCCTTCTGACTTCTCTCTTTCTGTCTTCCTCCATAGGGAGTCTCTGTTGCCTGTGATTTTTCCTTTCTAGCTCGAATAGAAGACGACTCTTCAGTAAACGTTGCAACTTCCCAAGTGCTCTGTTAATTCAGTCCTGACATCCATTTGGCTCCTTTCTGCTCCCAAACTTCTGTCCAATAAAATCTTCTTTGCTCTCAAGGAGAAAGCTTCTACTTCTTACTATCCCCTTTCAATACCATTCTGCCCAAAAGGACTGACACTTAAACATCGCCTCTGAAACTCCAGTAGACCTTCAAGATTCTAACTACTTAGGGTTTTTTTGTTGGTGACTGAGAATAGTATCAAATAGGAAGTACGCACGTGTAAGTGTTCTAGAAAAGACAGCGCATCCTCCAATGTATAGAAGGCTGGCAAAGTACAGAAAAGTGCCTGGAAACTTGAAAGAAGTCCTTAGGGTTACAGTTATTCAGGATAACTCTCTATTATTTTGTTGCATTTTAAAAGAAATTTTGCCAGACAGTGCTGAGGATAGTCACATTTGTGCTAAATGTCTGTTGAAGGTAGGACTTCACTTAAAAGGAGCTCCCAAAGGAGTTGTTCTTAGGTTAGTGCTTTTTCTGCAGTCAAAGATGAATTTATCTCCTACCTTCTACAGATTCCCTCACTGTCTTTATTTCAGAACCAGGTGTTTTATAGAGTCAGTTAAATCATTTCCATCTCAAGTATGTAGAGGGTTTGGCACCCGAGGCTGTGACCACCAGTCACCTGTTGTAATATCTTAGCATGTGAGTTATTTTTGGACAAGGGCCATGTTTTTGCCATTTTTTGTATCCCTGGTGCTTAGCACATTGCCTGGAATGAAATAAGTGCTTAATAAATGCTTGTCAACTGACATCTTCTCTTTCTATTCCCACTGTGACTCAGAGTTACAAAAACTGATGACAGAGCAGGTCTATGAGGAAGACCCATTGGGTCTTCCCCTGCTTTAGAGCTCGTATGTCCTTTTTGACTCTTTCCCAATATCCAGTTCCCTTAATGCTTAATTGCTTAACCCTTCTTCCCCTTGCTTTTGTAAGAATAATAACTCATGTTGGCATAAGACTTTAAGATCTACCAAGTGCTTTCCTCCCAATGGCGTAGTGAGGTAGGTAGCGCATATATTAAGTGTTATCTCTATATTTTCCCCAAGTATTATTACCCCAATTTTTTCAGATGAAGAAACTAAGACTCAGAGATATAAAATGACCTGCCCGGATCATCCAGGTATGAGTGTGATCTCTGTGATTCCGACCCCAGCTTTTCCTGTTTATAAGTCCAGCATTCTTTCTTCTGCCCCATGATGCCTCTAATTCCTATATAACTCAGCTAGAATCCTCCCCCGTTTCATCCTTCTCTGCTAGTCTTTTCCATCAGATCTTTGGATCCTCATTTTTTTTTTTTGTAAACAGTCTATTTCATCCTTTCCCAGTCACCTGGAATTAAAGAAAACTTGGTTTTCCCCTGAGGTCACATCACTTACCTCTCAGGTGCTGGTCACCCTCGTCTCTCATCATGGTCTCAGACTCCTTGGGCCGGGAGGACGAGTTGTCATAGTTCTTATTTCAATAGACCTTTTTTTTGTCATAGTCACTCAACTATTTCTTTTTAATTTCCAGCCATCTGAGGACCCGGATTTAAGTACTTACTCTTATTATTTACCACCTGTGTGACTTTTACTTCCCTCTGGGCCTCAGAAGCTGTCCTGTCAGATGGTCTCACACACAGGTCCTTGCCATTTCTCCTTCTCTCTGTCAGTGTTACCTATCTAGGGGAGACTTTCCCACCTTCCTCTTAAGATCTCGGTACTCAGTTTAGTCCTTCTCTTTAGTGTGTATTTGCTGGCGTCCTTCATGACAGCTCTCGAATCCAATAGGACTTTAAGGAAGTCAGGGAAGGCACTAGGTGGAGATGAGGAGGGAGAGCATTCCAGATATGGAGCCAGCTAGAGAAAAGGCCTCCAGGGGAGAGATGGAACATCTTGTTCATGGAACAGCCAGGAGGCCAGTGTCACTGGGTCACAGAATATGTGGCAAGGAACAAGGTGTAAGAAGATTGAAAAGGTGGCAGGGGACCAGGTTACGAGAGACTTTGGATGCCACTGTAGGACTTTGTACCTGATCCTGGAGGTATTGGGGAAGTCACTGGAGTTTATTGAGTAGGGGAGGAGCCCTGCTCTTCCATGGCTGCAGGCCCCTGCCCGGTCTAAATCAGCGAATCCGTGTTGTTTAGGAATGTCCTTAAAGTGCTTTGCAAACTTGAAGGTCCTACATCATTATAGTTATTTGTAGTAGCACTATCTCAGTACTGAAAGCCCTCCTCAGACTGGCTCCCACCTACTCTACCTACCCTATTTTAACACTGATTGTGTCGCAGGTAAACTGTACCACTGTGACATTGAAAAGTTCAAGAGACAGTTTCTGGGGAATTAACTTTTATTAATAATGCTACCATTTTATTAATAAAAGGGTGCCAACCAGACTGAACCAGCTTCTAATCTGTGGGTGGCCAGAGCCCAACGGAGTAGGCTAGAGACCCGAGACTCAGGAATCCAACAAGAGTTTAATTTCAAAGTGAAGGAAATGGTTTGCATGCAAAGGCAGATAAGATACCGGTACTGGGGCCCACCCCTATTGATGGGGCCTCCTTTAGTGTGGCTGAACCTTGATTTATATCCTTGTGATGAGAGAAGTCAAACAGGGTAGTGTAGCAACAGTAATGAGGCAAAGTTGTCTCGTGACAAAAAGTCTCTTTATGGCTGGGCTTCTGCTGATGAGGATTGAATGTGACATGGGTTTATTTGGAAGTAGGGGGAACAGCCAGGGAGCGAGGCGCTCACTGACCCATGGGGGCATCGCAGCCCAGAACAATAATGGATACTCACCTTAGTAGTGGCAGCAGCTCATATTTACGTGATCATTTAAGGTGCTTTACTCACCTTACTTACTGTGGAGTAGGTATGTCATCAAGGCAAAGCTCAGTTATACTCAACCTTCTCTGTTTAAGAATAACAACCATATGTAGTGCTTATTTAATGCTCCCAAAAAGTGGGTGGTAGGCACTATTGTTATCCCCACTTTAGGCAAATTGAGGTCAGGGGACTTGCCCAGGGTCATACACACTGCTAGCAAATGTCTGAAGCTGGATTTGAACCCAAGTCTTCCTGACTGTAGACCTAGCACTTTATCTACTGTGCTACCTAGGTGTATCCCTGTGGCATATATTTCCTAAAAGATTCCCATTCAATCTGGTGAAAATTTAAAACAAGTTTTGGCCTTTGAAATGGTAAGCTTTACTTATCTGGAGAATTTGTTGTTTGATCACCTCCCCAATGAGGACAAGTGGATGAAATGCTTACTTCAATAAATTGAATGTATTCCAGGGTCATAAGTGCAGAGATTGGTTAGAGAGATGAGAAATCCCTGTAGGCTGGAGGAGGAAGGACTTAGTGGACTTGGAAATGATAGAGAAAAGAATGTCCTTTTGCCCATTCATAGGCAAAGGTAGAAGGAAAAGGAACATGGCAGTGTGGAGGAGAGTGAAATTAATCTGGCTAGAATTTAAGTTACATAGTATAGAAATGGGAGAAAAGGAGAATGAAGTTGAAAAATCAGTAGGGATTGGCCAGATTGGGGTGGAGCTTGAATGATCTGGAGGCTTTTGGCCTACAGAAAGACAGGATGAAAATTGGGCAGGCTGAAGGAGGCTGGATCCAGTCAACAGCATTTATTAAGGGCTTACTGTGGCCCTCTGTACCAAGCCTTGTGTTAAACCCTGGAGATACAAATACAAACAAAAATAAAAATCATCCTTGACCTCAAAGAGTTTATATTCTAATGGGGGAGGGAGGAGACGTGAAAGGGAAGGGACTTTAGTGAGGTGGTGAAGTGCAGAGGGGCAGAAGCTACCCTGGGAGAGGATGGAAGGAGGCCTGACCTGAGACCTTTTCCAAAATGGAAGTTCTGGGAGCAGGGGGCCATGCAAGAGAGGAGACCAGATGCAATAAGATTTGGTCCAGGTTTGGGGGTGATGGGAATAGAGAAGGAACAAATCTGAAGTTGTGCCCTAGGAATAATCTGTGGGATTTGATACGGGAAAGGGAGAGAAGGAGCAGTTGAAGGACTGAAAGAAGGGTGGTGCCATTGACAAAATTTAACACTGAGTTGAGGGGATACACCTAAGGCACCTGCCTCCTCCAGGCCAGTCTACAGTCTACTGGGCCTCATGCTATTCCAGTAGAGGTGACTCACTGGAGACTGGCAGAGTGAATGAAAGACAGAGATTCCTGTTGCTGTTCAGCTGAATTGCCTTCAGGGTATTTGGGCAGTGGGCCAGAGAAGTGCCCAGACACACATTGCATGTTCCAGGGAAGAATGTTGTCAGGGTAAGAGGAATCTAGTGGCACATCTGGGAGAAAGTCTATGTTTACGTTGCTATGGGAAATCATGTTTCTATAGTATTTGGAGCCTTTGCTCATAGGCCCTGTTGACATGCAGCTGCCTCTGGGGTGTGGGGTGGCAGCCAGCACACAGCCTTACAGAGGGCGAGGAACATCTTGGCTAGGATGCTGGGTCAGACTGTTCATTCCAGTGGAAAGGACCCTCTGGGATCATCGTCAGGTCCCACATGCAACTCATAGGGCTTCTGGAAGAAATCCAACAAACACAGCCTCCCACCTGGAGCTCTGTTTAACTGTCTCTGAAGTCAGACCAGAGTCCACCCAGCTGGGAGCTGATGTTTTCACCAGTTCAGCTCTCCACCCTTCAGGATTATTGCTGCTGAACGTGCAGCTTAACTAAGGTTCCAAATCTCAGCATGTGCTGTTCTCTGGAAAATGTCAGACCACTAGGCCCCGCCTGCATGCAAGCTGGATCCATAGAGACTTGGGGCCAAAAAGCACATGCAAAAGCCCCTTCTTTTTCTCATACTCTGGCGACTGTGTTCTGAATACCCAGCCTCAAGAAGAATGTTGAGAGTTTTCTCTTCAAGAGTCACTTGACCCCTGAGACCCAAGTCTGAAAATACAGATTCCAGCCAAGGTGAGCCAGGAACTCTTGGTCTCCCCTGGGAGCTGGCAAAATATCTCAGGCCTTGAGTGGTTCTAATGATCCAAGACTAAAGGAGATCTCAAAGCACACCCAGATCCCCAGATTCCAATAAGGATAGTCAGTCAGTCAACAAGCATTTATCAAGTGCTTACAATGTGCCAGTCCTCATGCTAAGCACTGGAGATCCAAGAAGAGGCAAAAGACAGTCTGCTCACAATCTAATGATAGGGACTGTATCTGTGACTTCAGTGGTATAGGAAACTATCAGATGAGAAGAGTTCCTCCAGTGGTGGAGATCAACACCTTCTCTGTAGTTTCTGAGCCTAAAAGTGATTTGCCTAGGGTTACATAGCCAGAATGTATGTGTGTGACCTAAAGCTAGCTCTTCCTGACTCTGAGGCCAGCTCTCTATCTCTTACACTATGTTGCCTTGTAAATATATGCAGATAAATGCAAAAGACTGGACTGGTGCCAGGAGACCTGGGGTTCTAATCCTCATTCTGCCACTAACATGTGCAAATCCTTGGACCTCTCTGACCTTCAGTTTCCTGACCTGTAAAATGATTGGTCTCCAAGCACCCCCACCGCCCCACCCCCTTCTAAGTCTAACATTCCATGAGTTAGAGAAGAATTTGATTGGAGGGTTAGAATGGTCATGGAAGTGTTCATGGAAGATGTGAGCCTTGAAAAATGGGTTGAATATGGAAGGACAGAGGGGTAGGGGCTGATAGGCCAGCTTTTCAGGTGCTGGAAACGTTTTTCTTCCAGATGACCTAAACAAGACAATGGAGTTCTCCAACTGTTTCGCTAGAAAAGACCCCAGAGCCCAAAGGTGTAAGGCAGGGACCTTGGAGAGAGAAGGAAAGGACATTTTTTTCTTCATACATAAATATATGTTCTCAACAAATTACACTATTTATACCTGTTCCCTAAACTAGTCATTCCATTTCTTGCCTCTTTTTCATAAAAGCCATCTCTCGTGGCTAAAATACATTCCCTTCTCTTTGCCTGTCACAATATTTATCTTCCTTCAAGGCTCAGTTCAGCTGTTACCTTCTCTGTGAAACTTTCTATGATCTCTCTCCTCTACTCTCTTCCTTCCTCCACCCTTACACCCCATCTGTCTGACTCTCTGTCTCTCGTCTGTCTTTTTGTCTCTGTCTCTTTCTCTGTCTCCCTCTGCCTCTGCCTCTGTCTTTCTGTCTGTCTGTCTCTGTCTCTCTCTTTCTCACACACACACGCATGCATGCACGTGCGCACACTGCTAGGGTTCTCTCTACTCAAGTTCTCTTGTATTATAGTTATGTTTATGTTGCATCCCTCCAATAGAATGTAAACTTAAGAGCTTTTTTATTTTTACTTTATTCTCCCTTTTGTCTTTTTCTCTTTGTACCTTTCATCCCTTTAGTACACCGTACACAGCAGCTGCATAATGAATGTTTGTTGAGTTGAATGGAATCAGAAGATTGGTGGGGCGGAGTGAAAGGAGTGACCGGCAGAGAGTGGGTATTTCTGGGAGAAGAAGGAAAAAAGAGCACAAGCGAGGGAGATGGTGGTGGAAAGATGAAGAATAATAGAGCTAATTGAGGGAATCGGACCCTTATGGAATGAAAGCGTCTGCTCGTAGGCATCATTAGCAAGAGGTAACTTAATCTTGACTGAGGAAAGGGCAACTACTAACACACAAGCCAAGTTTGAATGGAAGGCCAATCCAGTGTATATCAGTGAGCCTGCAGTAAAGGAATGTTTCATGAGATGCCTACTTGAAAGTAGATGGAGTTAAAGTAGTTTCTGTCTAGCAGCATGAATAAATAAGATGAGACCCCTGCCTGCAGTAGTTTTTACATATAAATCCAAAGAGGTGTTAGGATGAGGGGCAGGGAGGGGGAAGATTGTTGTAATTAAAGGTGATATAAAAAAGAGGTATCAGTAAAAAAATTTAAAAAAATGTTTTAAAACAATGGCAGGGTCCCTCCCAACCAGGAACAGCAATATCTTCATTTGCTTTTGGGGATGAACTGTGGTCACAGTGGGAAAGAAGGTTGGATTTGGGTGTGGGAGAGGAGAGATTCTGTTCAGTTTATTTCATCTGGATCAAATCCCACTTCTTTTTTTTTTTATTTTTAATTTTTATTTTATTTATTTATAAATGTTCTACAATCACTTCCTTAAAATTAAGATTTTAT
>JAQQSK010007959.1:0-13733 GCA_028658325.1 Potorous gilbertii | reverse complement strand
GATTTGAATACAGGTTTTGCTCTATCTACTATGTCACCTAGTTACCTCTTTTCATGAATACATAATGAACACTTGTGCCCATAAAGTTCTTATGTCACTGACTTTAAAAAACACAGTGCTACCGTGTTCAATTACTTCTCAATCATATTTGCCTAATCTGTTCCATTGAACAACTTTTATATATTTAAAATCAATACCAAAGTGTTTTGCTGATTACTACTTTGTAGTAGTCCATTTTGCCATCTAGTGCTACTTGGCCTATTCCGTCTCACTTTTTTCATTATTTCCCTTGATTCTTTTGGTCTTTCTGAATTTTGTTATTAGTTTGCCTAATTCTGTAAAGTAAAAGTAATCCTTTGCTAGTTTTCTTGTCACAGACCTGATTGTGTATGTCATTCTGGGTTGTACTGTCTCTTAGATCTTTTATACATAGTGAAGAATTGTGAAAGGAATATATTTTTCCATTTCTTCCTAATGGATTGTGCTCCTGATATTGAGGAAATAGATTATTTTTTGGAATTGTTTTGTACAATACTGCATTGATAAATTTATTTTTTCTTCCATTAATTTTGCTTCATTTTCAATTTATTTCAATCTCTTTAGAATATTTAGTTCTTTTCCTCCTCCATTCTTGAATACGACCAAAATAGCATCAGTCTGTTAGAGTCATGTTACATTGTGTCCAATACTGGCAAATTAGATCAATAGGAGTTTGAAATTATCTACCCTGAGTTGGGCAGAGACAGTACATGTGAATATTTGGAATACATTCTCTAAATTTTTTCATCTTACCTTTCTTTTGGGCTACTTAAGTTCTGCTTTTCTCATAGAGAACAACACCTTCTCTGATGAGGGCATACAATGCTGAGTGGTCAGGTGATAACTTTTCTGGTGTCACACAATTAATTTCAAATTTCTAAAGAGAAACATTGAGAAGCCCCCTCCTAAGAAAGGGGAATCCCAGATGAGCCCCCAAAATTGTGTGGGGTTGAAGACCACCCAAGACCCCTGACAAACCCCAGAGGCTTCTCCAGGTAGAGACAGAAAAGAAAATTTGTTAGCAATTCTCACAAGAGTTGGGCATCCTTCCCATCAAGGCAGATTAATGAAGGGAGCAGGTGGCATCCAACAGAGAAGCAGGTTATATACTTCTACAGTATTACCCTGCACCGTGCTCAAACTTTTATCCCTATTGATGGAGATAGATGGTCTCACAATCTGCTGTCCCAAATGAGGAAGATTTCTAGTCCAAGAAAGATAAGGGAGAACAGTCCTTGTATCGTTTTTTTCTGACTGTCATGTAACTGCTTGCCATGTGTGAGTTCTTCTTAATTTGACCTTTTTGGCAAGTACATATTTAGTATTCAAACAATGTGGCAAACCCATTGGATTTGTGTTCTCTACAGTAAAGCTTGGATCCTTGGCAGTTTAGTTCACAAAGGATCTTAGTATCTTGTATCTTATTATGCCAGGTAATCTCCCTAAGACAATTCAAATGTAAATGATTCAGTTTCCTGGCATGTCACAGGTATTCTGTCCATGTCATACAACAAGGCGGTCAGCATAATGGCTCTGTAGACCTTCAATGTGGTAGTCAGTCTAATCCTTCTTCTCTCCCACAGTTTCCTTCAGAGCTTCCCAAAAACTGAGCTAGCTCTGGCTATGCGTGTGTCAACCTCATTATCAATGAGTACATTCTTGGAAAGTACACTAGTAATTTAAGTGAATTTATCTACAATATTCAAAATTTCTCTATTTGATGTAAGCAATGGTTTTTTGTCTGGATGATGAAGCACCATTGTTTTCTTGGTGTTAGTTGTTAGGCCAAAATTAGCACAACCAGCAGAGAATCAAGTCATACTTTGTTGCATCTCAGCTTCAAAAGATGTGTTGAGTATACAACCATCTCCAAACAGAAAATCATGTACCAAGTCTCCCTCCACTTTGGTCTTCACTTGTGGCCTTTTCAAGTTGAAGAATTTACCATCAATGCAGTAGTCGACCTCAACGCTGAGTTGGTCCTCACTGAAAAAATTTGAAAACATGTCCAAAAATATCATGATAAAAAGCATGGGAGCAAGCACAGAGATTTATTTCACTCCTTTGGTGACAGGCAAAGCATGAACACATTATCCATTATCCAGAACCTTGGCAAACAGGAGAGGTTTGTTAAGGGATTAGACATTGGGGAAAGCTCCCTTTTATGGATTGGTGATTAAACATCCCAGTCATACTGTTTCTGATGGGTTAACTATTGTTGTCCCTGGGTCAAGACTGATAAAATTGTGGTCCTGTGTTGGGCTAGAGGTATGACATGATTGTAGATGGATGAAATGATACAAATATGTTCAAATATGTGAATTTGATGTGTGGATGGTGGGTAGCTAGGTGCAGTGGCTGTATTCAGTCTGGAGGTAGCTTTATTTGAATTCTATCTATTTGATCCCCACAATTACACTAGAAATAAGTGTTCTCAATATGCTTACTTTACAATTGAGGGAAATGAGTCAGACAAAAGTTAAGTTACTTGCTCAGGTTCGCATGGCTAACATGTGTCCAAAGATTAACTTAGCTGCCCACGTTCCCAAAACGTGTGCCCAAATTTAGATTGCAAGTCAGAAAGGCCTGTAATTTCTTAGAAAACTTCAGGTGCATGGCTCTATACACTGCACCACTTAGATAGCTGTTCACATAGGGGTTTCTAGTCCCTTAGGGTGGAGTTCTCTAAAAGAGGTAAGGAAAGGGTGATTAGAGCTGAAGGAATCGTGTTACTCCCTTTTGCCAAGGCAGGAGGCCAAGCTAGAGATCTGGTAGAATGGCTACAAGTGGGCACACAGCTATGGCCTCTTGATCAAAATATCCAAAGTTGGATACAATAACACTAGAACCCTTACCCTACTCTTAGACTCTCTTCTCTTAGTCAATTAAACCTGATTTTCACAATCAAAGGAACATTTAGTCAGTGTACTGTGGTCATATAGTCAATTAGACAAAGCAAAAATGAAAAGAGAAGCATTAAGTACTTCTGCATGGTGCCTTCTACTCCACACTCACAGATAGTGAATAAGATTAAAGGCTGGACTTGCTTCTCTAAGGTTTTAGTAAGAGGAAACAATTAATGTATCAGAAGGGATTTGAACCCACACCTCCTTAAGCAGACCAGAACACTCAGAGAGTGAAGACAGAGTCTTGAGTCTGACACCTTAAACCACTCAGGCTTGGCATGGTGGGTAGAGCACCAGTGCAGGAGTCAGGAGGATCTGAGTTCAAATTTCACCTCAGACACTTGACCCTCACTAGCTATGTGATCTTGGGCAAGTCACTTAACCCCACTTGCTTCATTCTGGGTCATCTCCATTCATCCTGATGAAAATATGGTCACTGGATTCAGATGGCTCTGGAGGACAGGTGAGGCCTCCCTCACTCAAAACAAAGTCAGGTGCAAGTCATGTCATCATGATCTTCTTCGGCAACGAAGGACAAACACACACACACACACACACACACACACACACACCACAAAAGTATAATAGTCCCATCTACTGAAGCGTCTGTACTGACTCATGGGTGAGGAGTGCTGGGTTTCAGGCATCAAGGAGAGGGAAGATTCTGACTTAGAAAAGTTGAGGAAACTTGGGGTCCAAGAACGTGGAGGAAAAGTTCATTATTCCTCTGATGGCATGGTCTTCTTTGGCAACGAAAGATGAGCACACACACAAGATGATACAAAGTGGGAGAGAGCTACCTTCACTTTAATTTCATCAGTTAATACCATTTTCAGTAGTTGCCAGGGCCAACTACTCTAGTTTTGATCTCTATGTGCCTCAGATTCAGGGAGGCATCAGTCATGATCCCAGTCCTTCCTTCCCAGGTCCTATCACCAGAAGACTCTTGGGTTAGAGCTCTAGCCAAGCTCTTCAAATCCTAAAGTATCAGTCTAACTACCAGGGCAGCTTGAAACCCCTAACCCATGGGGCAGCTTCAGGGTGTACAAAACCCAAGAGCATAAGAGAGATTTAATTATTTTATCTAGAGTAACCAGGCTTAACAAAACTGCCTTTAAAGATTAAAGAACAGCTTAAATGGAACAGGAATCTGAATTTAAGCATCTGTCCAAAAGAATGAATGGGAAAATGGGAAGAGATAGTTGAGAGAAAGATACTTCATTCACCTGGATTCATGACTGGGAGTGAGCAGGACATCTATTAATGCTCAAGTTTATCTTCTACTTTGGTGTTGCCATCCCAACTCCTGTGGCAGATGAAGACCTTGGCTGCCCTGGTGACATGCTCAACTCCATCTCTGCCACCTCTCCCAGAACCAGTGTCTGCCTCCCTATCTCTGTCCTGAAATTCCTGAAAGATTCATTCAAGTTATCTCTGGGATTTCATCATTCTCCTGTTAGTTCTCAATATTTCTCTGAGCAAGAAAATGAGAAAAACTCCAAATCTCAGAATTCTTAGAGAAGTTTTGAACTACTTCCCCCATGAGTTGTCCAACATTGGTCTCTTAGCAAGAGAGGGATCAGATATATCATTCCTTTTTTATTTTGTTTCCCAGGACCTAATTAAGAAAGGGATAGGAGAACCACTGAAAGTTGAGAGCTTCTTTTCTTTTTCCTTCCCATAATCTTTCAAATCGTTCAGTTTCTTCTTACCTAACAACTTTCCCAGGAAATGTTCTTTTTTTCCTTCATTTGCCCCTTCCTTCTCCATATCTTCACTAACCCATATTGAGGTACCTTTTCATTGTGTTAAAGACTTCAGACAAATGGAGAAAGCAGTTTGTGGATTCCTTATGTTCTAGAAGGTTTATAAGGCTCCATGTGACTGCTTATAATTCCCAAGATATGCTGGCAATTTGGGGCTAGACTATTTTTTCTCCTCTACTTATCAGTTTCTAAAATACGCAACAATTAACTTTTTTATCTCATGTAGTTCATTCATTATGAATGAAACACTCATAATATCTTGAAATATAGCTCTGATAAACCAAGCTTTAATAAATCCCATTTGGATTCAAATTCAGCTACTTGACTATGTCTTTGAATTCAAATCAATCTGGCTCTCACCGATTGTCAATAATACATCCCAGCCCAAGCCTCACTTATTCATTGTTTTGATGGCTCAGAGGGAGGATAATTTTTTCTGGCCAGAAGCAATGAGAGTATTTCCTTCCCAGATTGATTCTTTTAGGAAGTCATACACACACATATTCTGAAATCCAGTGACAGTGGCCTCCTTGATGTCCCTCAAATAAGACTTTCCATCTCCTAACTGCAGGCATTTTCTCTGAATACCTGCATGCCTGGGTGCTCACTTTGCTCATCTCAACATCTTGGCTTTCTGGATTCCTTCAAGTATGAGTTCAAAATCTTCCCTTCTACAGGAAGGCTTTCTCTATTTCTTCTTAATTCTGGTGCCTTCCCTCTGTTGATTATACCCCATTTATTATGACATGCACATTATTATTTATATTTTGTTTCCCTTATTAGGCTCTGAAATCCTTGAGAGCAGGAACTGTCTTTTAATTTTTTCTGTATCCCAAGTGCTTAGAACAATATCTAACACATAGTGTGTGAGTTAGTGAAAGTTGTGTTATGCTAAGGTAACAGACAGTTTCTAAAATTGATCTAGGCCTAAAATGGGATCTGGAGGCCTCTGTTTCAACTTACCCTGAGTCAGATGGTTCCAGGAAAAATTGATTTTTTAACTGATTTGTGAAACTCTAATTGCCACATCATTTCATCCAGTTCAAATCAGGACTTATACATTTTTGTTGGACTAGAAATCTTCCTCATTTGGGACAGCAGATTTTGAGACCACCTATTTCCACCAACAGGAATAAAAGGTTGAGCACAGGGTAGAGTAATACTGTAGACGTATATAACTTGCTTCTCTGTTGGATGCCACCTGCTCCCCTCAATAATCTGCCTTGATGGGGAGGATGCCCAACTCTCGTGAGATTTGCTAACAGGTTTTCTTTTCTATTTCCACCTGGAGAAGCCTCTGTGGTTTGTCAGGGGTCTTGGAGGGGGGGGTCTTCCACCCCACACAATTTTGGGGGCTCATCCGGGATTCTCTTTTCTGAAGAGGGGGCTTCTTTTGAGAAATCAAAACATAGAGTGCACTGGGAGTTCTTAGAGGTTCTGTGAGGTCAGTGAGAGAGGTCTCACCCTGGTAAAGGGAACAGCTCAAAGACATGTCCTTGGAGATACAGGAAATATTAAAACTCTGACAAAGTTTGGAATTCAAAAGCAGAAACCTGGCTGTCTGGTGGATGAGACAAGTCATATAAACTGTAAGTGTACAGCCTGGAGGTAAGCACTCAGTGCTCTGGAGGTCATTTGGCTGAGTCTCTGACTCAGGGAGACCAGTCATGGCTCCTGGAAATTTGCACGATTTCAAACCTCAGTGAAGGCATGTCACTAAGAAAGCTTCAGGGGTGACAAAGGGGAGAGGGTAACCCTCTTCTGTGATTAATTTGGTTAATCTGACTGACTGGGGGAGACAAGTGATGACTCCAGTAAAGTAGATGAAAGGATCTTCTGAGGATATTAAACCATGTAGTCGGAAGGCAGAAGGGAATGGGTTATTAATTAATTTGGAGATTGACTTAATTGAAGGCAAGGAAGAGGGATTGCCCCCAAGTTACTAGGAGTAAATATACGGGGAAAGGATAAGTGAAAAATGATTAAGTACTGTTGTTTTGTTTGGGCAGGGATCCCACATTCTTAACACTTGACCAGTTTTTGAATGTGAAAAAGAAAGATAAGAGAAAATGAACCTCAGGCAGTCTGCAGGGAAAAGTTGAGTTTTGATTTGATGAGATCTCACAGCTAAAATCTCTACTTTAGGTTTGAATTGGGTCAATATATCTCATACCAGAAAATATGTTTAAAATCGCAAGTTCATTTTGGAATTTCAAGTGATTTCTTTTGGAGGCATTAACTCTCTCGAGATTCTGAAGGATGAAGACAAAAAGGGTGAGTATGGAGGTTCCTCAGGGTACCTGCCTGGATTTTGCGCTAACCTAAGGAGAGCAGGTGGAACTTCAACTCTTTCTAGAGGTTGAAATTCCCAAGGCAGAAACATATGGATGAGACAGCAGTATCCACGTGTGTGCCTAGACCATATGCTCAGGGGAGGTTGTCCCCTCCCCTTCCCAGCCTTAGTTAATTGGGAAAGCTCATCTGCTGGGCCTGAGAGGGAGGAGAAGAACTGAAAGATAGCTTTTCAGGGCTTTAAAGAAGTAAAGTAAAGAAAAAGAAAGAGGAGGGCTAGTATGTGTTATCATTAGTGATGATAAATCCAGGAATGACATGATTTCAAGTTAAAATATGTCTTGAAGGAATAACAAGCAGTATCTGAGAATGCTCTTCCTATAAGAACTAAGTAGGAAATAATAATTGTTACTTGGAATTTATGATTGTAAAGTGCTTAATATAAGGATGGGTATATGTTAGATGCAACATTAATCTAATGCAATTGTTACAAAATTTTTAAATTTGGAGTTTATTATAGACTGGGGTTTTAAAAAGGATAGAAATTTGATAATTTGAAACCTATATTTGATTATAAATAAAAATTGAAAATGTTGATGTTTGCAATATAATGGTAGAGTTAACTTTTGCTTTAAGCTAGAATGAGAAAATATTATTACATTAGAAATTGCATTGTTAAATTAATGATGAATTCATTAAAAAAAACTACTATGACTTTGTGTAAGAGTTTGGGGAAAAAATATATATATACCTTTTTTTATATATATGGGTGTGATTTTCAAGCCTGTTCTATCTAAGGATGTATTAAGTATGTTATAAAGTTCATTTCTGTTGTTAAGAAGGATATTTTAACTAAAGTTGACTTTTGTTATGAATGAAACATTTATAAAAGAATGTAAAAAGAAGCTTATGGCCAACTGTGAAAAGGTCTTGGTTTTAGATCTTGTGATTTTTGTCAGTTAGGGTCCAGAGGGTTACGATAAATTGTTAACTGTTCTTAAGAGAGGAAAATATTTGTTGTGTTAAGAAATGCTTTATAAAATGTTTTGCATGATTTTTGAAAGGCCTACATACCAAATTTATGTTTGTAAGCTAATTTGTTTTAACTTCAGGTTTTATGGGAGGGTGGGGGTGGGAGATAAGGCACAAGATAAGGGACAAGAGAAATTTTATGGCTCCAGGTAGTTCTGTAGTAAATTTTAAGAAAGCTCCTGGTCCCATCCTCCTTTCCTTAGGAATTCCACTCACTACAGAAAGACTTCATAAAATATAATCTGAACTGGAGATGCTCAAAGAGATGTTAACTATTTCCTATAGTGAAGGAAAGGAGTGGTCCCAGCCCCACACTAGGGCCCCTAAGATCTGAAGAGTCTAAAATGATCACCCAAGTGGTTTGGCCCTTCCCTTTGTTAAAGCTTTAATCTCTATGTAAAGTGTAAGGTGGATATGGAGTTTTCTAAACCAGGAATTTGTTTAGGTCATAATCCCTAGGACTGGTTTTTAGGACAAACGTAAAATTTAAGATGTGAATCCTGGTAAAATTTTTGATTAGTGAAACCTACTATCTAATGTGCAAGCCTCAGCGGACAACTGTGAACTCAACCTGGGATGGGAACCTTCTGGCTCAGTTTCCTCATTGTTTCCTCAGTTTCCTCATTCCTGTGAAAAGTTTTCCACTTGACATTTCTGAGTCTGGCTATAAGGTGGGGATGAAATCAAAGTATAAATGTGATATTGTTTAAAGTTAATTGTAATTGTATCTTATCTACAGAGGGACTAAGGAATAAGTCTGGGATGGCCCCAGGTGGTCTAGGGATTCCAAGCATGGTCTGGATGGGAGTGACCAGTAACCTGGAGAATTGAATTGATAGACTATAGTGATAAGCCTCTATGGCCTCTAGACAGCCAGTTCATGTGGCACAAGGTAAGGTTTACCAGGGCCATTTAAAGAAATGGGACTAAAACTCTTTGGGGTAACGGATAAAGGTCTCAACTTGGAATAAGGTCTACCTGTTACAAAGACCAATTGGGTAAATAGTATTGACTGAATCAAGTTAGTGAGACTAAAGTAGAGACATCTGTAGTTTGGGGAAAAGAATTTCAATCTTAGTTTCTTAGAGGTAGGTAAACAATGGTAATGTTTTACATTGATGAAAAAGTTAATGTTTCTGTTTCAATTTGAATTCATTTCATGAACGTAAGTTGAAGTTAGTGGTTGAACTTACCATATGTGTAGCTCATTCTTTTAGACTGAGCAGGGTTAGGAAGGGATAGGGTAGTTTGGGAAGCAGATGTAAATCTATTAGAGCAATAACAAGATTTTAACGGTAAATTTGATTTTATGATTGTTATTTAATCAGGAACTAGAATATGTATAGAAAGGCATGTAAGCTACTTAAGACTAGCTTCAAAAGATATTCCTTAGCCAATGTGAAATTATAGTCATATCTGAAACTGATAATTGGAGCTTGCTATTTTAAGATATTATGAGACTATTATCTGACTGTTCTTCTGAGTCTAACTCCAGGTGTGGATAGCAAGAAAGGTGGCCTAAGCCTCTGATTCATGATGCCAATAAGCCTGTGAAATGCTGGTATGAACTTCGAAAAGGTGACCTCATGGGAAGGTTGGGAGAGTGGGGGTTCAGCCTGGACTGAGGTAGGATTCTCTTGACTCAATTTTTCCACTGACACCTGGCAGACTTTCATTCTGGCTGAATGCCAGTTGACAATCTTCTCCTGCCCAGAATTGACATTAAATTAGAGAGATATTGTTTCCCTAAAATGTCCCTACTCTTAGTGGAAACTTCCTGTAATCAAAGGTTTTGGGAGCTTAACAGATCTATGAAATAATAGAGTGCTGGTAGGGAAACATCTGAGGTTAAATCTAAAATTGAGCTATTAGGCTTGGAAATTAGGCTCCCTTATCATGTTCATATACAGGGGGATAGAAAAAGGGAAGAATTCATAGGGGAAAAAAAGTGAGGAGGTATTTATATTGATTGGATTTATGTATGGAAACAGAAATTTTGATAAAAAAAGGGGAGTCTATGGGAAAAGAAACATCTCTACTTGCTTTATGAAGATCGATGATGTAGGCCAAATAATTTGACATATTAATAAGTAAATTGGGAAGATTGCCCATGTTCCCATCCAGACTTGGTCTTCTCTTTTCAATACATCCTGGTGGTCCTAATTTGGTGGTACCTGGTAGAAGCAGGCCATCTCATTCTTACTCATAGCTATAAATGATGTTGTTTAGTTCCATGTATGTCTTTCTCACATGATGCAGCTTATCACCACCACTGTCCAGAAAACTCTCTCTAAGATGATTAAACTAGAAGAGATGGCCAGTGTATCCTTTAGATTGATGGTGTTCAAAAGTTATGGATGGGACCCTACAGATCAGGAGCATAGACAAAAGGATAGACAAAAACCTGATGGGGAAGAGGACTTAGAACTAGAAAAAGAAATTGAAAACACCTAACAACTTTGGTGTGAGACATTTTGAACTATGAAATAAGGGAAGTGATTGTGTGAGCTAGTGAAAGCTGTCTCATTCTAAGTCAGTTGACAGTCTCTAAAATTGAGCTAGGCCTAAAAGGCGGAGTTGGAGGCCTCAGTTTCAATTAACCTTTAGCCACATGATTTCAGGGACAACCTAATATTTTTTAACTTCTTTGCAAAACTCTAATTTTCACATCAGTGCATCTAGTGCCAAATAAGGATTTATACATTTTTACTGGATTAGAACTCTTCATAGTTTGGGACAGCAGATTGTGAGGTCATCTATCTCCATCAATGGGGATAAAAGGTAGATCACATCATGGGGTAATTCTGTAGAAGTATATAACCTACTTCTGTGTTGGATGCTACCTACTCAACTCACTAATCTGCCCTGGTGAGGAGGATGTCCAACTCTCATGAGACTTGCTAATAAATTTACTTTTCTCTCTCCACCTGGAGAAGCTTCTGTGGTTCTTCAGGAGTCTTGGGTGGTCTTACATCCCCCTCAATAGGTACTTATTAAATATTTAGTGACAGACAGAGGGAATACTACAATCTTTTGGAAAGCCTCTCATGCATGTGCCTGAGACTCTCAAGAGATCCACTGAGTAGTTTGCTACCTAGAAGGTGATTCACATAGGACCATTCCCTCACTATGTAAAATCCTGTCACATGGTCTTTCTGAAGGTTTAGGGAAGGTAGCACAAGAGACAGTTTGGAATATTTAGAAAGCAGTGCCACCACTGTAGTGCTCCAAGTATTACACTGCGGTGGTGTTGAGGAAAAAGATTTACCTTTGCTAGCTTCTTCTAGACCCTCCAAAATTGCAGAAAATTAAAAACATTTTACATGAATAAAATATACATGAAAAGGATTATAAAGGAAGTGGCCAACCAAGAAAATTTTTATCAAATGTCTCTTTTTTAAGGGTATGGTATCCAGTACATGCAAGGAAATAACAGAAATATATGAGGCTAAGGGCCATTCCTTCATGTGTAAGTGATCAAAGAATATGAGCCACCCAACGAAAAGTGACCAAACAATAAGGGAAATTTGTTTCAAATCAAATTTTCTCCAGTGGATTGTAAGAGATGAAAAAAATTAGGAACATCCAGTGTTACAGAAACTGTGGAAATATAGCAACCCTGAGGCACTACTGGGGGATCTGCAAATTGGTTCAAGTATTCTGGAAACCATTTTGGAATCATGCTAAGAAAATGACTAAAATGCTGTACCTTTAACCCCCAAGATTCCACAGTTAGGAAAATAGGAAGGCAAGGACAGAAAGAAAGGCACATAATACACCAAGATATTGATGGTAGTTTTCTGTAGGAGGAAAGAACTGGAAACAAAGTTTTGAAGATTGGGGTGATATGGGACCCTAAAATACCGACATGCCAGATCCTGCTCAAATGAATTCAACACAAGCATAAAGTCAAACACATAAAGTCAAAGAAAAACAAAGTTTATTAAGGATTATCCATACTGGGTTGACAGTTAAGGAGCCTAAGCATTTGTAAAGCCAGTTAGATAGAATCTCAGTTAGACAGAATCTGAACTGGTTTGAATCTGAGTGCCTTCATGGAGGAGAGATGGAACTCAAATACAGAAAAAGACTGAGGGGAAGAATCCAGGTGTTGCCAAGTAGTCTGGCAGTCACAGGAATGGCCTTGCGAGGGGAAAGTCAGCCTGGAATGTAGGTCAAATCCAGGGAGGAGTGGCCAGTAGTCCAGACAATCCACAATCCTGGCTGGGACACTTGGACCTCAAGAGAATGTTAAGAAGTGGCTGGTAATAGGATGAAAGTGAGAAATAGAAAACAAATGCTAAATCAAATAAGAGGAAACCAAGGAGCCCCCAAGACCATGTTTTCCTGGGTCCTTCAGATAAATGGGACCAAAACCCTCCTGGTCCAAGGACAAAGATCTAGGTTTGGGCTTGTACCCTATCAAAAAGAAATCCAATTCATTATGGAATGGCTAAAAAAATTGTGAACCATAAATGTAATACAATATTACTATCTTTTAAGCAGTTATAAGTAAGAAGGATATAAAGAAGCATAAGAAGACACACACATTGATGAAAAGTGAATTAAAGAGAACCAAGAGAACAATCCATAGGATGACTGGAAAGAATGACAACAACAAATAAACGTTGGATTATGTGGGATTTTATTGAAGAAAATTGATCTAAAGGAAGAGATAGTGCATTTCTTCCTATTCTTTGAAGATTATCAGTGCAGGACAATGCATCTACTCAGAGACTTGGTTTTAAGGTGTTGGTTAGCTTTGGTAAGATGATTTAAATTTTTTTCTTTTCATATATATATATATATATATATATATATATATATATTAAACTTTTTACATTCATTTTCACAAAATTTTGGGTTCCAAATTTTCTCCCCATTTGTCCCCTCCCTCCACCCCAATACACCCAGCATTCTAATTTCCCCTATAATCTACCCTCTCTTCTATCATCCCTCCCTTCCCTTGACCCCATCTTCTCTTTTGTCTTGTAGGGCCAGATAATTTTCTATTCCCCGTTACCTGTAGCAAGGTAATTTCTTTCCTAGTAGCAAGAACAATACTCAAAATTTGTTCTTAAAACTTTGAATTCCAACTTCTCCCCTTCCCTCCCTCCCCACCCATTCCCTTTGGGAAGTCAGGCAATTCAATATAGGCCATATCTGTGTAGTTTTGCAAATGATTTCCATAGTAATCGTGTTGTGTAAGACTAACTATGTTTCCCTCCATCCTATCCTGCCCCCCATTGCATCTATTCTCTCTTTTCATCCTGTCCCTCTCCAAGAGTGCGGGCTTCAAATTGCTGCCTCCTCCCATTGCCCTTCTTTCCATCATCCCCCCCATACTGCTTATCTTCTTCTCCCCCAATTTCCTGTATTGTAAGATAGATTTTCATGCCAAAATGAGTGTGTATTTTATTCCTTCCTTTAGTCGAATGTGATGAGAGTAAACTTCATGTTTTTCTCTCAGCTCTCCTCTTTTTCCCTCCACTAAAAAGTCTCCTGCTTGCCTCTTCTATGAGAGATAATTTGCCCCATTCCATTTCACCCTCTATCCTCCCAATATATTTCTCTCTGACTGTTTACTTTCAATTTTTAAGATATGATTCCATCCTATTCAATTCACTCTGTGCTCTCTGTCTCTGTGTGTGCACACATGTACATGTGTGTGTGCATGTGTGTGTGTGTGTGTGTGATC
>JAQQSK010007958.1:0-13733 GCA_028658325.1 Potorous gilbertii | reverse complement strand
ATGCAAGAGTGGAAAGGATCCTGGACTTTGAGTTGGAAAACCTGGTTTTGAGTCTGGGCTCTAATGTGTCTGAGCCTCAGTTTCATTATCTGTAAAATGGGAATAAAAATATGCCACCCATGATGACGGCTACTATTTACCTTCCGTTATTATTACACAAAAACTCCTCTGTAGCCTTAAAGCTATCTAAATAATGAGTTATTATTGGGAGTGTTGTTCTACATTACTTTGCCCTTATTCTCAAATTTCTTCATGTCTACCACTCAATAAGATGATAAGTTTTAAAGGCAGTGTTTTATTTAATTAATATTTGTGTGTGTGTATGTGTGTGTATGTGTACATATGCACATAGAGTTTAGTATTGCGCTCTGAAAACAACAGGATTATAGCGATATCTAAACGACTATCTAAACGACTGAACAGGCAGTGCTAGGACGGTTGTGTAGACGCAGCTACATTCCTTGGCCTTTTATGAAAGCGAGGTGGAAAGAGAAAATTAGTTGACCATTAACCATTTATTGAATTCTTAAGGCTCCAAAGCTACATTCACATATTAATTGATTTGTTGAAGTTCTCTTATGGACAACAACACTGTTCCAAATACTAGAGGTGGGGAGAGTGGAGGTAGGTAGGAGTGGGAATAGAAAAGAACAGAGTCTTTTCCTCTTAGGCATTTACAACATGACATGCACATGACATGGAGCAGCTAGGTGGCCCAGTAGATAGAGAGCGGACCCTGGAGTTAAGATGACCTGAGTTCAAATCTGGACTCAGAAACCTCCTGCCTGTGTGACTTGGGAAAATCACTTAACCCTATTTGTTTCTGTTTCCTCATTTGCAAAATGAGCTGGAGAAGAAAATGGCAAACCTCTCTAGTATCTCTGCCAAAAAAAACCCCAATTATGTCTCAAAGAATTGGACACCACTGAAAACTAAACAAAATGCATAGATTCTTTCTGTTTGAAATTCTTGCCCTGGAATCTCTATTGTCCTGATTAGGAGATGGCTCACATGGTCCATTATATATAGTCCACCTCAATCATGTTTAATATTACTGACTTTTCCTGTTTCTGCCTTCATCCGTCACTTGTTGCACTAATTACCAATTCCAGAACCACCCTGAAGCTCGTACTACCATTGCCGTTAGAAATGGTGTGTAAACCCTACTCCTCTATGGCTCCACTCATCATCTCTGTTAATTTCCAAACCTAGAATACCCCCCTTCCTGGATACCTTTCCCTTATAATCACAAAAATAAGCTCCTTGAAGGTAGGAGTGTATTTGCTTTGGTACTTGTATCTCCAGAGCTTAGCATAATATTTGCCATAAATGCCTTTAAGTTCTTTCATTCCACTCACAAGGGTACTAAATAAAAATGTGACCTATGATTCTGGCAGCACTAGTGAAAAAGACAGGTACAATAGGAATAAAGAGGAGGGGCTAATAAATATAGGCTCCAGATGAGACCAGGAAGGTCTTGTGGTAGGGAAGAATTGCATTAAATCTTGATGAATGGATGGAGCTTGTACTGGGGGTGACAAAAGTGGAATGGTGATTTCAAAGAGGAGAAGCTAGACCAATCCCACAAGTCATCCTGATTCCACAAAAATCTGTCAAGTTCAGTATGCATCAAGGACTGAGCTCATTGCTATGGCTACAAAGATAAATATGACAAAAAAATGATGAGAAAACAAAGGTGGGAATGTGCATTTCTATTTGACGGCTCATTCATGGACCAGTTTGACTGGCTAGAGGACTCCTGTAGAGCAGGGAATTTATGAGTGTCTTGACCCCTTTGGAAGTCTGGGAAAGTCTATAGTGAAGCATCACCCCTGGAATCTAGCAAGTGCTTAATAAATAAGTATTGATCTATTGAGCCTTCTCAGAATAACGGTTTTGTTTACTTATTTGCTTCATCACAATTAAATAATGTGCTTAATTTCGATTAGAGGCAAGTGAAAAGAAAGTGGGATTTTTTCCATTCAAATGCACAGAAACCACGCATTCTATCCATTGATCTCAAAATAAGAAACAGTATTGTAGAGTCAGTGTGGTGTAGTATTAAGTGCAAATTTACAAATGTCAGAGGAAGGATTTGAACCCAGGAATCATCTGACTCCAGTTGCACTGATCTTTCCACTATAACAGGCTTCCTGGAAGAGGATAAAAAGGTTTAAGGGCTACTCGGAGGCTTCACACATGTCTATTTTGAATACTTCCTTCACAAAGAGAATCAGAAGAAAGGACCAGTTTTGTTGTTCAGTTTTTTCAGTTGTGTCCATGACCCCAGTTGGGGTTTTCTTGGCAAAGATACCTCAGTACTTTGCCATTTCCTTCTCCAGCTCATTTTACAGATGAGGAAACTGAGACAAACAGGGTTAAGTGACTTGCTCAAGGTCATAGAGCTAGTTAGTATCTGAAGTCAGATTTGAACTCATGAAGATGATGCGTCCTGACTCCAGTCCTCTAAAGCACCAAACCAGCTCACAAAAATTAAAGTACACCTTAATAGATAGAAAACGTGTTTAGTTGTTGAAATAGGGCTGAATTTAGAATGAAAAGACTTGGGTTCACATGTTATCTCTGGTGCTTTTACCTAGAGTGACCTTGGTCAAGTCACTTAATCTCTTGGATTTGTGTTCTCAACAAGACTAAGGCTCTCTAACTTTTCTGCCAAGTATTTTACCCTGTTGAATTAAATGCTTTCTGACAGCAAGCTTAACGAAATTTAACATTCTTTGTGTCTTGTAGTCAAATATGTAGGGGTAAAAATGTAATCAACTTCAACAGCCTCTTCCCTTCTCTTGCTTTTGCCAAGGAAACCCCTCTCTGTATCATATATATATGTATATATGTGTGTGTATGTGTGTATATACATATGTACACCCACACAAATATGTGTGTATATTTATAAACATATGTGCAAACATATTAATGTGTTGTACACATACATATACATGCTACACATTTGTATAGTAATACCAACGGACAATTATATAACATTTTAAAGTTTACAAAATATAAATATATATTTACACTTATATATGTTTATATACTTAGATCAATATTACTTTGTTTCATCATGATTTAGAAAAATACTTCTCACTTTTTGATCTCAAGACACTCTTTGTATAACTTAAAAAGTAATGAAGATCTTCCAAAAAGTTTTTTTAAATGTAAATTCCATCTATTGACATTTACCATATTAGCAATTAAAACATTTCTGTATTAATACGAAAATGGTTTTGACCTTGTGGACTCCCTGAAGGGATCTCAGGAATGAGAGAAGGTCCCCAGATGGCAATTTGAAAAGTATGGATTTCGAGAAATAATTTAGCACTGTTCTTTAGCTCACCTCTCCCCACCCAACAGCTACCTGGAGAGGGTAACACCTGAGTTCAAATTCTGCCTCTGTCCTTACCCTCTCTGAGTCTGTGGGCCATTTATTTAACCTATTCGAGTCGCAGTTTCTTTTCTGTAAAACGAAGGGGCTGCAGTCAGTGACCTCTGTGGTCCCTTTCAGTTCTAAATTTATGACTCTGTGACTTTGTGATTCTTGGGTCCCTTCTTCTGTCCCCCCAGCCTTCCCCCAAATGGCTGATTTACCTGTTTTCACCTTCCTCTTCTGGTTAGACTTAAGAATTCCATAAACGCATTCCTCTCTAGCCTTGAGACAAACACAGCACAAAGAGTCTCGTCATAAATGGCTTCAGCAGACCATGCTTTCCCCTGAGCAGGGGAGGCTTAAATGCCTAGAGAACACAGCTGAACAAACTATTAAAAAAAAATAAAAACAGGAAAAGACTGGTGCGGCTGACACTTGGGCCAGGGAGACCACATCAACCCTATCTCATGAATATAAAGCCACTGATTCTCTCCGACTTCCGCTCCAGTGCTGGAGCTCAGGTCTCAAAGGATACACATAGAAACTGGGTCTGTATTTTCACTGGTGTTGGGAACTTCCAGTGAGGAAACTCCCTCTTTTTAGGCAAGCTTGTACATTCTCGGGCATATAGTAACCACTTAATAAATATTCTCTCTCTCTCTCTTTCTGTCTCTGTGTCTCTCTCTCTCTGTTTCTCCTTTCTCTCTCTGTCATTCTGTGTCTCTTTCTATCTGTCTCTGTCTCTCTGTCTCTATATCTTTGTGTCTATTATCTGTTTGTCTCTCTCTCTTTCTGTCTCTGTCTCTCTCTCTCTGTTTCTGTCTTTCTCCTTTCTTTCTCTCTCATTCTGTCTCTTTCTATCTGTCTCTGTCTCTCCCTTTCTATATCTTTGTGTCTGTTATCTGTTTCTCTGTCTCTCTGTCTCTCTGTCTCTCTGTCTCTCTCTCTCTCTCTCTCTCTCTCTCTCTCTCTCTCTCTCTCACAAGCACTAATGAAACAGCCAATCCAGACTTACCTACTTCTCCACTTGAAAAAAAAATTAAGGATGTAGACTGACCGCTATGAGCTATGTATTTTGTATCCCATGTCCTTTACATGACTTACCAAACTCCTTTTCCTAATTCATCAGAGTCGTAACTGGTAAGGACTGAGTGATCACTTGTTGAGACATTGTAAAAAGAATTCTTGTTCAAGTAAGAGTTGAACAATCCTGGTCACTGGCACATTTCAACACCAATATTCTAGTTATGTCACTGTGGGTCTAATAATCATGCAAGTTATGTAAGAACATCAAGATTTCTTAAAATGTGATTATGACTACCTATATACTTAGTAACAAGTAGATAATACAGTGTAAAGAGTGCCAGATCTGGAGTCAGGAAGACTGCTCTTAGTGAGTTCAAATCTGGCCTCAGACACTTACTCTGTATGTGACCCTAGGCAAGTCACTTAACCCTCTTGACTTCAGTTTCTTCATTTGTAAAATGATCTGGAGAAGGAAATGCAAACCATTCTAGTATCTTCCACCCCTAGAGGGTCTAGTCTTTCCTGAGGTCCTCTTCAATCTGAGGCAATGTTCTGTCTCTTTCTGTGGAAGAAATTTAGAGAGCATGAAGTTTTCTGACCTACTGCACCATATTCCCAGAATCCTCTCTCCTAACCTCTTTAGCATGATGTTTTTAGCAATGTTATCAGATGTCTTCAACAAGAATGGTCAGCTATCACCCTGATGATAAATAATTTAACTTTGAAAGACTACAAGCCAAGACTAAAGAGAGCTGGTACATTATTTTTTTGTTTGCGGATGATTGTGCACTCAATGCTGCCTCTGAAGCTGAGATGCAACAAAGTATGGATCTGTTCTCTGCTGCTTGTGCTAATTTTGGCTTAACAACACCAGGGCAACACAATTTCTCCACCAGCCAGCGCCATACCTTCCATACATGGAACCATTGGTTATAGCAAATAGAGAAATTTTGAACACTGTGGATAAGTTTCTTTGCCTTGGCAGCATACTTTCCGGAGATGTACACATAGATGATGAGCTTGCACTGCTAGAGCTAGTTCTGTGTGCAGGAGGCTCCAAAGGAAAATGTGGGAGAGAAGAGGTATTAGATTGCCTACCAAACTTAAGGTCTACAGAACCATTGTGCTGCCCTCATTGTATGTCTGTGAAACTTGGACAGTGTATCGGCACCATGCCAGGAAACTGAATGGCTTCCATTGGAATTATATTCAGAAGGTTCTGAAGATTACTGGAAGGGTAAGGCACCAGACACTGTGGTCCTTTCTTGAGCTAAATTTCGAAGCATTCAATTTCTATTGCAGAGAGCACAACTCTGATAGGCTGGCCACGTTGTTCAAATTCCAAATGTTTGCTCGCCTGAAAGGCTATTTTACAGAGAATTTGCACAAGGCAAATACTCACATGAGGTCAGATTAAGTGATACAAGGACACCCTCAGGGTCTCTCTGAAGAGCTTTGGAATCAGTTGCATGACATGGGACACACAGCATGGCATACCCATATCAAAGAAGGCAGCATGTTTAATGAGTGAAGCAGAATTACAGTAGCTCAAAAGAAAAGTGAGATGCACAAATTTAGAGATAGCTCTACTCCAAATGTTCATATGCATTATTTGTGCCAACCTGAAGTAGAGCCTTCTGAGCTCATATAGGTTTGATGAGACACAATTGGACACACTGTACCTTGATGCCAACAGAATGGCATTATTTTGATCCTCTTCAAGAATGAAGGACAGCAATCAACCTATCCCATCCATTTTCCATGCCTCTGCCATAATAGATTTAGCCATGTCATTTCTCAGATCAAAAGTCTTCAAATGTTTCCTTGCTGAGTAAAGCACAGAGCATTCAAGGTTCTTCATACTGTGAGACCTCTCTATGTTCAAACTGGACTCAACTCATGCTTCCCAGACTACTTCTTGATCCTGCCCTTCTCAAATTGGCAGTTCCTCTACATCTATTCCTTCCTGCTCTGATTGGTGTGTTCTTCCCCAGAATCTCAGTTCGAAGAATTTCCCACTGTAAATCTGGTTCAGTCCACAGCTCATCAGATTATCTTCTGAACTTGCCCAGTGTAGGAAGCTTCTTAACCTCTTTTCATCTCTCTTTTTTCTGTGCTGTCTCTCATCATTAGAGTGGAAGTTCCTTGAGGACAAGGATTATCTTTCATTTTGCTTGCATTTATATACTTAGTACTAGCGCAGTGCTAGGAATAGGAAAAAAATGCTTTCTCTATCTGTTTATCTATCTAGTCATCCCATTTCTTTCCTGATTCTTTTTTCAAACACTCTCTTCCATGGGGTCTAAGATGTAGCAAAACTGAACAATTCTCTGTCTCTTAAGCATGTCATTCCCTCTCCACTCATTTCCCCCTTCATATCAACATGTAGCTCTAATTTTTTCTTACTTTGGGCCCCCTTGGACAGTCAGTAAATCAGTCAGTCAGCCAAACAGCATTTATCAAGCACTTAATACGTGCTAGGCATTTAGAGAAATGGCCTCCTCAATGACTAAGTTTGAGATGGATAAACCTTTTCAGCAACACTGTTTGCACTGTACCCTCTGCCTATAATAATCTTTTTTTCTCTTTGAATGTTTCCCCGTCTTTAAAGATCACTTCACATTCTACCTGAACTCTCTCCAATTTCCATTGACCGTAATGACCTCATGGTCATTTCTCACACAATGCTGTGTCTTCAAACTCTTTAGTGAACTTCTCATGTAATATTCAAGTACTGTTGTTCATTTTATCAGTGTATTTGCCACATTTCTTCACTACACTTTAAGTTTTATGAGGGCAAAGAATGTATTTTATCTATACTTTGTATCTCCCTAGCACCTAACACAGCATTCTCTACACATTAAACACTTTAAGAAATATTATAATATATATAGTGATATATAATATTATAAATTATATAGTAATGAATTAACTGCAAAACATCAAATAAATGCTGGCTGTTATGATTATTTTATCCATAACTGCAATTTCACTGGTATATGGAACTGTCAGTGAGGCGCTTGTCTCTCTCAATATAGAACTACAATCATTCTATAGCTAATAGTCTTACAGAACTGTCTGGGAGCATTAGGAAGTGAAATGAATTGCCCAGATCACAGACAGAACAGATTTCTGATGGCCCTTCTGTGTGACCTTTCATGATAGTACTGTCAATTCATGGGAACGGTATACTGCTACACCCACTTGGTTCAAATCAACCATAGGACCGAGCTCATAGATGGTTAGTAATTAGCTTGCCTGCCACAGGGAGGATGCTCGGGTAGGAAGTTCTTTAACGATGAACCCCAAGAAAGGAGTCGCTTTGACCTACTAAAGACTTGTTCATTTTTAACTCAACCCTAAAGCCCAAATCCAAAAATAAATACAACTCTCAACCCACTCTGTGGCATGGAGCCCTATAATTTTCATCTCATTCAGGTCCAGTTTGATCTTTTAAAGAAAAGTGGCCTCCTCGGTGACCAGCAGCTGGTAGGGTAAGCCAGTTGAGTGATGCTAAGACCTGGCCCCAAACCCAGCCACCTAAACTGAACCCACACCTAAGGAAAGTGGGTGAAAAGCTGGGTTCAGCATGTATTCACTTTGTTGACACACGTCCCTTCCCACTTCTCAGCTTCTTCAGAACCAGATGAGTTGGTTTCTTACCCTAGTTGGGAACAAGCCCCAGGAATTTTAAGACAAGCTTCCTCCTGCTCACCTAAGATTGCCAGCTTTGTCTATAGAATAAATAGTTGACTCCTGTGACTCTTTTGGACAGACTTTGGAATGCAAACATCACAGGGTTTGAGAATGCCATGAATAATCAGGCCTACCTTATGACCTGGCACTTTCGAATTCATTCACAACATAGTTCAGTGAAAAGGGTCCTGGATTTGACAGAAAACCAGGGTTCTATCATAAGCTCTGTTACTTTCTACCCAACTGACCTTATTCAAGTAATCTATCCAATCTAGGCCTCAGTTTCCTCATCTATGAAATAAAAGGAAGGAAACAAGAATATAGGAAGTGTGTGACAAAATTTTTGAAACTGTATTAAGAGTTTCAAAAATGTTGTCACATTTGATTCTTACAAAATAGATAGTATTATTATACCTACTTTACAGTTGAGGAAACTGAGGTAGACAAAAGTTAAGTGACTTCCCCAGGATAACTCAACTTATAAGTATATAAGGGCAGATTTGAACTCATTACTTCTTGGCTCCAGACCCAGTGCCCTATCCTATAAAGAGAGATAAATAGATAGATAGATAAATAGACAGATAGATAGATAAATAGACAGATAGATAAATAGATAGATAGTAGATGATGAGAGTCTTTGAATTCAAAAAATGTATGGGCATAGATACAGATAACTGTATTTATATAGCTTTGTATGTGTATAACTATACATAAAACTATATTTCAACATAGTTTCTTTGTGACTCTCTGTTTTACTTTATGCATTGAAAAAAATTGTTTTGAGAAGCACTCTATGGACTTCACTAAACTCCCAAGATGTCCAACGCAGAAGAAAGGATAAGATTCCCTGGATAATATTTAAAGTCCCTCCTTTTTCTTTCCACTTCTCCTTTTTCCCTTCCTTTGCTTGTATTGATGCAACATACAATTTGGGGATTTCAGCCGTACCTTAGATGATCATTGGCTACAACTGGATGTTCTGTCCCCCAGCAAACAAAATAAAAAACAGAAGTGAGGAGCCTATAATAAATCAGAGTAGATGAAGTCAACTAACCAACCAACAAACCAAATCAAGTACAGCAGAAATACAACTTCCCAGAAAACTAAATACTCAGAATTCTTTGGAAAGGGAGCTGAAGGGACAGTTGAAGCCATGACTCTCCTAGGTCTTGCGTGACAACAACAGGAAAATCAGGAAGCCCTGAACCATCAACCGTACTGACGCACACATAGAGCCAGCTGGTCACAAACCAAATGGCAACCTAATATTATTTCGATAGTTACCCAGATGAATTTTTGACTACTGCCAGGTGCCAATTTGTCAATGAGCTTAATCCTGCCACTCAATGATTTATAATGGTTGCCTTTTCAAGAAGATGGCTGGTGTTTGCTTTGTGAACTTATTTCCTTAAGGATTTATAAATTTGCAATAAATAGTCTTCTGTGGACTGAAAACTTGGAAAAGAAGACAGACAGGAATTTAAAATGTGGAGGGGGAAGAGGAAAATAAATAGCCTGTTTCCATGTCACGTGGTTGAGGAAATGGATAGAGGAATCAGTAGTTTAAAAGTTCATTTTTATAGAGTTACTGCAACTAAATTTGTTAAATAAAACACAGAAAAGAGGCAAGCACCTATTAAGAGACTACTATGTTCTTAGCAAAGTGTTAAATGATTTATAGATACACAAGAACCCTGGAAGGTAGGTATTACCCCATTTTATATTTGAAAAAACTGAGGCAGATAGAGCTTAATTGATTTACCTAGTCATACTTTGCTTTAGGTATCAAAGGGGAGTAGTTATTGGCTAAAACCTGAATGGAAGCATGTCAGCTGCTTTTTTATCTTCTTCATAATTTAACAAGAGAACAAGTAGAATGCTGATAGAGAGACCACCTTGGTGAGGAAGACCAGTGTTCAAGTAGAGGCTTCAATGAATCAGTGTTCTATCACCTCAAGTATTAGAAGGTAGAAATTATCCGGAGTAAAGGGAAAAAAGAAAAAAAATAAAGGAGAAGCAAGTGTTGTACTCTATGTATAGTGGAATGTGTTCCAGAAACACTATTTTACTATTTTAAATTCCATCAAATTCATTCTTAAAATAAGTAATCAATTTATAAAGTCAAGTGAACTTACTTCCAGTTTTAGTTTGATCACTTTCAATTTCAATAGCTTCTCTTCTTCCTTGATTCCCCCTTTCCTCTGTTCCCTTCCTTTATCTCCTTGTCCTCCCCTCATTTGTACCAAGGACCATGTAATAGAGCATTGTGAAAACTGCTTCGTGTCTTGGGATTTGTAGTTCAGAGACACTAGGATTCTCTTCTCTCATACCTGTGGATACCTTGAGATAAGTGGGCATATGTGAAGTATACAAAGCAAAGTTTATTATTAATAAAGTCAATCAACCAATAGTATTTATTTGAAGTCTTACAATATGTTTAGCATTGTATTTGTCAGTGTGGGGTGGGGGAAGCACTAGACAAAATGTCTAAGAAATGGTACCTGCCTTCAAGCTGCTTAACATTCTAGTTGTAGAGTAAAAACTGACACCCATGGGGAAAATAGAATGTTAATATTTTTCCTTGAAGCCAGGCTTATTTTGTTAAGTTCTACTGATTAAAAAAATATATAGGGTTCAATTTTATTTTGCAGTTATCTGCTATTGAAACTTGGTTTTTATAACATCTGTGATGAATGAAATAAGTGCAAGCTTGTCTCTCCTTCCATTGAACGCTTAAATGAAATCGTATTCCCCTAGTTCAAGACTAAGTAGATCAAGTTTAAACTAGATTTATTGTCTAAGAATATATTTCTTGGCTTCCAACTTCCCTTCCAAACCATATGATGGTATGGTAAGTTCGTAGAGAATAAAACCCAAACTTCAGCAACCTCCGGATGCCTTGCAGACCTTGATGATATGCATTTGCTAGGTTGGTTATACTGCAAAGGATGACTTTTATGTCACATTTCACCTCAGGAAGACACTAAAGGCAGTTTGAGGGTAGTTTCAGCAGAAATGAGTGGAGTACATGATGAAGCCTAGAGGCCCCCCAAGGAGATCAGACTTCAATGCAATCTTGAAAGAGCTAGGTAGCACGATGGGCACTGGGATTGATGTCAGGAAGCCCTGAGTTCAAATAGGGTCTCAAACACTTACAAGCCAAGTAACCCTGGGCAAGTCATTTAACCACTGTCTCCCTTAGTTTCTTAAATTGTAAATACTAATAGCACCTACTTCCCAGAGTTGTTGTGAGAATGCAATGACATAACATGGATAAAGACCTGAAAATTTTCAAGCACTGTATAAATGTTTGTTACTACTACTACTGCTACTACTGCTACTACTACTGCTATTACCACTACTGCTACTGCCACTACTGCTACTACTACTCCTCTAGCTTTTTAGAAGAAAATGAGTAAATTTATTCATTAGAATTATAATTACAGTGAAATTCTATAGAGTCCATTTCTATACTAATGGAACAATACATTGGTAGTTCTAGTCTAATCTCTTTGTTCTGTGGAAACTCAGAGGACAGAATGAGAGCAATGGGTGAAAATTATTCATTTTAATCTATTTTGAAGAGCAATTTTCCGGCAAATAGAACTACCTGAAAATGGGATGTTCTGTCTTGGAAGGCAGTGAGTTCCTTGTTACTGGAGGTATTGTAGTAGAGGCAAGATGAGTATTTAATAATAACTTAGGTTATATATTGTTTTCAAATTTCCAAAGTGCCTTATGTACACTGTCTCATTTAACTTTCACAGGAGGGTTATTGAGCTTGGTGCTGTAGGTATTATTACGCAGATGAGAAAAGGTTGTCTAAATTTTCCATGGTTATGTAGGTCGTAAGTATCAGAGTTAAGGTATGAATTCAAAGTTGTCCTAACTCCAGACCCAGAACACTAACTACTGTGCATCTTGATCTCATGTTGCAGGAAAAATTCTTTCATCATAAAGTGAACTAGACTAAATGATGTCTCACTTCCCTTAAAACTCGGAGATGTAGTAATGTGATGTCTTATACTGGAAATGTTTCCAAGTTAGATAAACTATTGGTGTTGTTATTTCAGTACTGCAAAAGGTGTATTGTGATTTCATTAGCATTCATACCTCCTCCTCTGACACAGACTACAGCTTCTCCATACCTTTGTAAATGATTTTATGGTTTACGATGGCTTACAATGATATATGCTGTCACTTGGTAGCCAACTTTCTTATGCAAGTCTCATCTTCAGATGAGGCTCACAGCCCCTAATCAGACCTACACTTAAAGATTTTACAGCTTGGAAGGACCTGCAAGAATTTACATTCTATTAACATAACTTTCAAAGTCCTTGGATCAACTCCATGTCACAATGAGGTGACAGAGTAGAGTATCAATATTTTTAATATGGCTTTATATGAACCTATAGTCATAAAAGTAAAACCACATCATGAATTTCCTAGCAAGAGCATCATTATACAATATGATTTATAACTCAGAGATATTAAAAGATATGAGACTTAAGTGCCATTTGTGTTGAGCTCAAAGGAAATTTTGGGCATTGGGGCATGGAGGAATGCATTCTTTTATGGCACTTGGGGGGAAAGTTAGATTAGAAAAACATTATTTCCCTGGAATCTCTTCCATCATTGCATGTTGAAGTGTTTAGCTTTATTTCTAATTGCTTATATATTGTGAATAGGGATAACAAGAATTACTCTCTTAACCACAGAATAATACAAGGATATGATAATGTTTGTAGAACAACTGACTACATCATTTCTCAGGATGGGCCAACCCAGTGGTTATTCCATGTTTGCAAACATCTCAAGCTGTCTTTCAGCAACCTTTATAAAATCATCCCAAATCCCCATCATATGTCTAAAAGATTTGGCCCATATGCTCCTAGTTTATGTATAGTCAATTCACCCAAACAGGATTCTGAATCAGTGGATTGATGCCCAAGAAACCACAGAAATGTGTTAATAAGTCTTGCATGGTTGCTCGCCTGTACTGGAATGAAGGTCCTCAAACCTCAGGAAGTCAGAGCTCAGTGCAAAACTTGACAAAATAATCTGTTTCTGACCCAGCAGCAATCCCATTAGAAACCCAATGCCTTGCAGAAACATACTTTGTATTTCTCATTTCTCTGGTATTAAGGATGCTGTGACTTGCAGGGTTTGCAGCTAAAATAAATTCAGAACTCAGGGTGCTTTGTCAGTACTGACAATGAGGTTGCATTAAACATTCCAAGTTTATAGTTTATCTGGAAACTTCAGCACGTTGGGTCTATACCAGAAATGACATATAGTACAAAACCAGCATTGTTCTCTCTGTCTTTCTTAATTTTTAGTGAAATAAAGCTATGGGGGATAGATGACCATGAGGCAACACCAGGAACAGTGTTTAGGTCTTCCATGGCTCTTGCCTCTATCCAAAGCTTTCTCTTGGTTAACCTCCACTTGATGAGTTCAGATTGCCAATCAATAGACAAATTCAAACATCCTAAAAAGAGAAAAAACCCTTTCATTAGGGGATTGAGCCCTGGAATTAAAAGACACTTTTTAACTCATAAGTTGGTTGAGAGGTGATAGTTTACAAACTTTAAACTGATATATTATTACAACATGATATATGGAA
>JAQQSK010007957.1:0-13734 GCA_028658325.1 Potorous gilbertii | reverse complement strand
CAGGGATGGCCTGAGGGAAACATTCTAACTGGATGACCTTGCACCTCTTTGAGCTTCAGTTACCTGCTTTGTAAAATGTGATAATGACATACTCTCTGCCTCATGGGGTTGTTGGGAGAGAACACTCAAGTGTCAGAGAAGTGGGAATGACTATTTATCACAATAATATGGCTGAATACTCCAACGGATCTGTGACCTCATCAGTGTTGGGTACATCATCCATGAACACAACTAGAAATGCCGGGCCTTCCCATCCTGTCTAACTGTCCTATACATCCTCCCACAAGTTCACTCCAGGGAATTTTCTCAATGTGATAGAGATCCTCTGCACTTGCTCTGATCATGCCATAGGGCTTATTGGTTTTCCCTCACTCTCACCACTGTATTTTATCAGTGGTCTCTTCTCTTCCAATTTTCCGTAATTGTCTCTTGTATGGTAGACTTATCTTGCTTATGTTTCCTTTGCAGCTGATAATACAAGTCTGAACGTGGAATCTCCACCCATGGCTCTACCAATATCGGACCAGAATGCGTGGACCACAGCATTGAATCATTTCAGAATGGCATCGCTGGGAATGGCAGAACAGCCTATGTTGCAAGGTATACCATCTTCTGTCACTCCAGCACCTGCCAAAGTCCTGTCTGTATTGAGCACCATGGAACATGGGGTGGGGCACAGTGTAAGGCTTGGCAACACTCAGATTGCTGTCCCACTTCTGCCCTTCACTAGCCATGCAACTGAGCCTCAGTTTCTTCATGTGTAAAATGGGGAGAACAGTCCAGCAAATGGGATAACAGCCATCAAGCCACTGCCCACTTTCAGCCTTGAGGTTCGCCCATGTCAGCACTACTGGTATCGTCATCCTAGTGTGACGATGATGAATATCCCTTCTTTTCCCATGGGATAATAACAATTTTGGCCAGCCTCTGGTTGGTGTGGAAAGCAGCAGGGGGAGCCCTGACAGGGAAGGAGGGGCGGGCCTGGGATCAAACACTCAAGAAAGAGCAACCAGGGACCTTTCTCATGGGCCATTTTGTAATGCCAGAAAATCCCATTCTCTGGAGCAGGGACAAGTTAAGTCATATCTACCAGGCCAGATGCTGTCCTAAGTCCTGAAAGGGGAAAAAGTCCTTGCCCTCAAGGAACTTATAGGCTAACGTGAGAGACAACATGTAAATAAGAAGGCACATACAAGGTACATACAGAGCAAGGTAACCGTAGAAGGGAAGGCTCTAGCAGCCGGGAGCATGCAAGGTTTCTTGTAGAAAGTGGTGTTGGTGCAGAGCCTTGAAGGAAGTTAGGGATTTTAAGGAGGAGGGGAAGGTGAAGAGGAAGAGCATTCCTGGAATGCACGGGACACAGCCAGTGCAACAGCATGGAGATGGGAGATACAGTGCCCTTTTTTGGGGAAACAATAGGAAGGCTAGTTTGACTGACTCATAAAGTGAGGGGAGGGGAGCAATGTGTTATAAGGCTGGAAATGCAGGAAGTTGTGAGGAGCTATAAAGCTCCAAGAGAGAAGTTACATTTGATTCTGGAGGTAATAGGGAGCCATTGAAAGTTGCTGAGTGGGAGAGGTGGGTGGTCAGGATGGGCCAGTGGGAGAGGATGACAAGGTCAGATGTGTACTTTAGGAAAAGAGGCAACTGTAGGGAGGTAGATTTGAGCAGGGAGAGCCCTGAGGCACAGAGACCAGGTAGAAAGCTGTTACTTTCTTTAGCCCAGGGGAGAGGTGATGATGATGACTTGCACTTGGCTGATTGTAACATGTGGTATAGGTACCACCCAAAGCCTTTTGTGGGCTCTGTCTTTAACCCTGGGGGTCCCAAGTGCCTTGGTCCAGCTCTGGGCAGTGGCCTAGATAGAGTCCTAGAACCCCAGCATTGTAGCATCATCTGCCTCTTACCACATCACTAGGCCTTTCTAGAGTCTCAGGGTGCTAAAGGATGAGGCCCCTTTAAATGAAGGGGTCTAGGTTAGATGAGTGCTGTCATCTTCAATAGGGAACTTTTCACCTCCTGAAGGCCACATGGAGCTTGGTGGAGAATCTAAAAAGGAGGTGTTTCATTTCCATCTCCAGTCACTGATAATTTCTTATGTTCCACAAACCAGGGATCCACAAGGTCCCCATAAGCTCTATAGGCCTCTGTTGTGGGTAGCATTACTGGGTGAGAAACCTGGCCATTTTCAAAACCTGGTTTTGGTATCACTACTGTTACTTGGCTTAGTATGTCCTCTGTGGAGGATTTACAGAGGAACATAAAATTTCCCAGGAGCAAAAGCTGGAGAGGGTTAGTGATCTGTGCTAGCAGAGGAGCTTCCCACATTGGGAGATCACCAAATGGTTGCCATGTTATTTATCACCATCACAGTGTGATACTTGGGCAGCTTTGTGAGATCAATGATGCAGACATTCTCTCCAGTGTCCAGACCAAGCTGCCATTGTCACAGCCTAAGGTCACATTAACATTTTCAGCTGCTGGTATCCCACTTTGGACTCATATTGAGCTTGTTGCCCATGGAAACCAAGAGAAGATGAGAAAAGCTATGCCTTGCCCAAGAGTCCCTGAGAGCAGATCTGAGACCAGACCCCAATGTAGTAAGTGCCCTTGGTATTACTACATCTCATCAGGCATTAGTCCCCTACCAGGGCCCCATTTGCAAAACCTCAGTAGACAAGCCCCAGCTTACAAGCCTCATTTCATTTGGCCTGCCCTCATGTCCCAGCAACCGGCAGTACTGATAGAGAGGATCCAGAATCCCTGTACCCATCTTCCACCCCTCCAGAATCAGTCAGTTCTGAAGCACTGGAGAACAGAATTCTAGCCTCTCTAGCTAAAAAGTGCCACAGAGATCCTCCAAGATGGTCCCTTCATTTAAGAGTTGATGAGGAGACCTCCCCAAAGTCCTCCTGTGAAAATGAAGCTTCAAACCCAGGTGGTGAGAGTCTAAATTCAGAATTCTTTGCTGCCACCATGCTGTGGCTTTTCTAAACCAACTGCATCCCTCTGATATTTATCACCGTGAATACCTAACTAAGAATTGTACTCTCCAGGGGGAGTTGGATGAGTCAGATGGTGACCTGATTGACAGCTCCCCATTCAATTCTGCTCATATCTTCATTTTGTGGACTCCCACGCTTAGATAATGCCTCATTTTTTTAAATCCCCATCAGCTAAGTGCATGTGTAAATGTCCCTGAGATGAAGGGATCTGTAGTGTGGAACAGTGGACTGGACCCTAGAGAAGGAGTAAGCTCCAGTATGTGGTGCTGGGGGACCTTGGGCACCTCATGTAGCCAACCACTTCCAGCCTTCCTTTCCTTTTTCTGCAAAGTGAAGCTAAGAACATTTGTGCTAACTCCACCACAGTGCTGCTGGGAAAGGGCTTGGGGTAAGGGAGAAATAGCAACAGCATTGTCGTCACTCTTACCTCCTATCTTGTTATTAATATCAGAACAAGATCTTCCTGTCTTCTTATTTCTCTCTTCTCTCTCTTCTTCTTTTCTCTTTTTACTTCTGTCTCTTCTCTCCTTTCTGTCCTCTCCTCTTTTGTCTTTTTACTCCTGTTTTCTCTCTTTTCTCTCCTTCCTCTTCTTTCTCTTCTCTCCTCTTTTCTCCACTTTCTCCTTCTTTTTTCTCTCCCTTGCCAGAAATATTCAGGGAAATAGCTGAGAAAAGGGGGGAGCGAATGTGAAATTGGGGAAAGAACTCTGGCCTGGGCATTAGAAGCCCTCCATGAGGATCTGCCTAGGTAGGGGACTTCGGACAAGTCACTTCAGGATGACTTTCTCATGAATGGGGTGATTTGGTTACTCTCCCTCCCTCCCCCCTTTCACATAACCACATACATGACAAAGTCATCCCTGGATATTTCTGGCAATACTCTCCAGGGACCCATTTCACAGACTCCCAGAGGTGCCATCTAGTCCAATCGACATTGAAACAAGAACCAGCCTCTACCACGCCTGACAGTGAAGAGCAATCCATTGCCTCCCAAGGCAGCCCACTTGGCTTTGGCTTTTGTTATTAGGAGATTTTTCCTGCCATCAAGCCTCCATCTGTCTCTGCAACTTCCACTAGGTCCAAGTAGAATACAGATCTAATCCCTCTTACATATGATAGCCCTTCAAAATATTTGGTAGCTGGCTTTCCTGGGCCCCCTGGGTCTTTTCTTCTCCTGATCCTTGCCATACTCTTGGTAGACTATGAGCTAAAAGTTGTCGAGGTTCTTCCAGAGAATTTCAGGACCAAGGTAGACATTTGGGAGGAGGGGAGCCAGAAGACTCTCATTCTACTGCTTCTGCCCAGGCTCAGCCATGAACAGAAGGCCTTCATTTAGCAGATCTCCTGTTAGAAGAATTTCAACATTGAATTCAATTCTTCCATCCCTGTGTGATTGCATATTCCATCTCTGGGGCAGTGGTTAGTGATCCTTGGTTCTGGCCTTACCTGAAAAGTATCTTCAGGGCATAGATAGATAAAGCACTGTCTATCAGAGTTTTTATATAGGGTTAAAATTTCTCAGCATTTCCATATAATTTTCTTTCATTTTCCAGTGGGCTTTGTAACAGTTCGGAAGGAATGAAAATAATTTTACAGAATTATGTAACCAATTTTGAATCCTAATCTTCTACAGAATGGTTTAATTATGCATATATAATCATATCCTCTTTGGAAATGCTTATTTGAGAACAATCCACGTATGCATTTCAGCAGCTTCCCTGGGAGCACAGACCCACCTCACTGGGCTGGACGTGTCTCAGGAGCACTCAGACGATGCCACGTCATGCCTTTGGCCTGCCGTGGCCAGGTGGCCATCATGTGGTCATTTGGGTAGACTGTAGAGAGCAGCTGTTCAATAAGGCAGAGAAGGAGGCGGCCCTGGCCCAGCTGGCTCTAGAGAGGACCCAAAGGATCTCCACAGAAGGGGCAGAATGGGAGGGAGAAATGCCTTCCCGTTCCCCCAAAACTCTCCCTGCCCAGACAGTGCTCTCCTCACCTGCCAGGCCTGAAATGCCCACCATGAGTCATTTCCTTGAGAGAATAGGATTCAGACAGCTCTTCCGTCAGTTCAGAGGACTTGATCTGGGTGAATGAAAGAGCTCAGTTATAGACAGTGACAGGAAGGAAAAGAGCCACAAAGAGGAGAAAGGAAGCCACTGACCCTGGGATTCCATCACCACACTGGAGAAAAATGACCGAATGAATGACCTCTCTTTATTCAGGCTTCAGGTTAACTGTAGGATTCCCAAAGCTTCCAATGAATGCTTGCTTGGGCCTGGCTTTAGTGGCTGAAGGAAACTTCCTTCTATCCTTGTGGCTAAGAGAGGGCTGACAGGTTTCTTCCACTTCCTGTGGCTAAAAGAACCATTGGGATGTCATGAAGCCTCTGATCTATCTCTTGCCACTTGCCCTCAAGTCCACTGGACATTGGGTCTCACAGAACTCTTGGCATCTTGAATTCAAAAAGGAGGGTGAAGAGAGGGTCTTTTCTACAGCTCTAGTTTCTTCAAACCTTCAAGTATCCACATTGGCAACAATGGAGGCCTTCCCTCCCCTGCAGATGGCACTTCTGATCATGTCTCAAGGGTGGTTCTGTGGAAAGGGCTGTGGAAACACACAGCCCATAGAAATCTGAGAGCTGTCAAAGCCAAATATGACACAGTGCCTACCTTCAAGGAACTCAAAATCCAGCACGGAATATGGGGTGTTAGCAAATAATTGAAATTATTGCAGTAAGTATTTACTGTTTTGTGATAGAGAAATGGCATGATATAGTGCATAGAGAACCTGTCTTGAAGTCTGGAAAACCTAAATTCAAGTCTCTTCTTGGGTAGAGTAGCCAGGAGACCCTGACCAAGTATTGTGTCCTCTCGGGGGCCCTCCCCCAACAGCTCCATACCAGTGTAAGTTACACAGGAACTAAGTGGCTGGTCTGCCTCAGTGGCAGGTGTTGTTAGACCAGGAGTCTGCTACACAAACAAGATCGCAAGTTTAGACAGAAGAGGCATTTTAGGCCTTCCACCAATACAGACAGCAGCTCCTCAGTGCCACCAGACATGCCACACTTAAAGACATCACACATATACACGTATAACACACATGGCACACCTTCAAACACAGTACAGATCTTACAAGTACACCACACATAAACATATCACACATTCAAGCATGATGACATACATACCATATATAAACACATAAAATAAACTACCCCGCATATGTACATACTACACATATATGCATCTCCACACATACCCCATATATACGTACAATACCCACCATCTGTCCATGCCATACATGCATACATACAGTACAGATACATACCACATATGTCTTGGTAGGGAGTCCCCTGAACTTTTCTTCTTGAATTGCTATATGTTCAAAACACCTGGGACCCAGAGTATGCAGGATGCCCTGAACATATCAAGGATGAAACCCTCCCTCCTGATATAATTTGTTGTTTGCACCCCAAGCTGGACCCCCTCAAACACACAAGACATTACATGTACCGCATATACACACACCACACACATGCCACACATACAAATACTCATACACTCATCACATATTCCCACTATACATGCACAGATCACACATACCATATACATACCCACTACACGTAGTACTTATATATACACCACACATACACATATCACTCACTCACATGCCACAATATACTCACCACATATACACACAAGCACAACACACACATACCCATACCACACTCACCGTACATTATACATAAAACATTAGCACACACCACACATATAGACACTACATGAACACACAACATATGCCACACATATCTATAAACATAGACACACCTCACACACCATACTTACATGCACACAACATACAGCACATACATACCAGAAATACATATATACTCCACAAACACACACCACACAAATACCACACAAATACACTCACCACACATATATACCACACACACACCACAAATAGCAGTGCAACATACCTATACACATATCACACCTGTATACTGTGTACATGCCACATATCTGTACATTATATCCACCATATACATGCTATACATAAATATCACACAACATGCATGCACATATCACGCACATCATTCATATGCATACCACATATACATATATCACATACTCACATACCACATTATAAACACATACCACAAACATACAAACAAATGACACACACCATACTCAGACCACAATACCCACCACAGCTATACATACCCCATAGTGCTACAAACACACAGCCCACATACACATTCCACATACCATATATGCATACCACACATACATACAAACACAGCAGACACAACACACCTTTCACATACATACAGAAACACACAACCACATATACACACAGCACACATATACACCTATCACACTTGTATACACACGTCAAACTATGCATAAACATACTTACATCACACCACACATATAAAACATATACGTACCACACATGTGTGTATATACTCACTGCACTTATATATACCAAAATGCACATATACACCAACCACACTTGTATACACTAGCGCACACATACTATATACACATATGCCACACTTATACGTTCCTCCTCACACAACACCATACAGACTTCCCACAACACTACACATAGACACACCACACACAAAATCTACAACACATACACACATGCTGCCATATAGACAGCACACATCACATACAACTATACACACACACACACACACACGCTCTTATTGCTCTTCTTTTTTGCAGGCTAATTCTTCTCAGGTCTTTCAGGTGATCTCAGTGGGGTAGGATCCATAACCTTTATCCTAGCTGCACCGGAAGTATCCATGACTAGAGCAGAGCCTTGTGGGAGTTTGGGAGCTGCCTTGTCATGCTCTCAGTTGCTGAGGGTCATCTAGCATATGTGTTGTGTGTCTTTACCTTCCCAAGTTCTAGCGTTGGTGAGGCAGTAACGCTTCATTGCTTCCCAAACTCCATCATCTCATTAGTTGGGTATTCCTTCCTTGGAAGCCGATGACAGTCCCTTGATGCCTTAATAGATGGTTTCATGAGTTGCTGTGATCAAGAAACATCACTACCTGGTGTGTGGCTTCCTAGTGACGAATTTCTCTCTGCCAAGTGAGGTTAGGCCTCTCAGTTTGCCATCAGGTCCATCCTCAAAGCCTTTCCATTCTAGGGTAACCTGTTATCCCAGGACTTTGCTGGCATCACCTGTGTGTGATATTGCCTGAGGATAAGCTCCTTGCTACCCTGAGGCATGAGAGGAATGTTTCAGTGGGCCAGAAAGCATCGGAACAATCCAGCCTAGACATCAAGCCAGAGACTCTGGCTCTCCCCAACCTGTGGATGCTGCTTCTGTGATATAGTAGAAAGAGTGTGAAAGTCAGGCTTTGGCTCTGTCATTTACTAACTGACTGACTGGGTAACCTTCTCAATCCCTTTGAGCCTTGGTTTCTGTGGTATGTGTGGAAAGTGCTCTTAAATCATTTAACACTATGCCAGTGTTACAGGTGACCTCCCAGCGCTCCCTTCCTGTCCCCACAGATCAGTGGGAACAGTAGGGGGACCTCCTGAAGGCCCCTGCTGAGAAAGGGCCAGCAACATCACATGTTCTTTTTTGTCTCCCCCTTTCCTTTTAGATTTTGATCCAGGTGTTGGAATGATGGCAGGAATCCCACCTATCACACCCATGATGATGCCAGGCTTGGGGATGGTTCCTCCTCCTCCAGTTCCTTCTGATATGCCAGTAGCAAAGGAGATCGTACACTGCAAAAGCTGCACACTTTTCCCACCAAATCCAAGTAAGGCACTTCCCACAAAATTTATCCTTTCACACATCTGGATACCTAAGAAATGGTTCACTTTTCTAAAAGGAATCCCTGTCCAAGGCCTTCATGAGATGTACAGGCTTACCCAGGCTGGCCATAGTTTACTTGATACTGCCCAACCTGGAAGTTAAGTGAAACTGTCTTCCAGTGGGCAAGTGGATCTATCAGAACAATAAATAGACAATCTTATTTCGAACTTTCTAGATCTTAAAATCAGGGTAGGAGTGCTTATCACCTTTTTTAGGTTTTAACACATGAAGTTGTCTTCAGGTACTTAAGGAAAACCATTTATTTGACTATTGAGGGGAATAGTTGCTACAGAGTGGTCAGTACAACATTCCAGTAGATGTAATCTCTCCTTCTTGTGTCAGTCAGTTAGCATTTATTAATCACTTTTGTGTGCCTGGCATTTTGCCAAGTGCCAGAGATGCAAAAAGACACAAAAGACTGACAGTCTAACAGAAGAGACAAGCAGCAAACACATACAAAAGACAGTCCCCGCTCTCAGGGGGCTCCCAGTCTAAGGCCAGCCCACATGTGGAGATTGGGCACACTCAATCTGTTATACATTTACCTAGCACACATAAGAAAGTATTGCCACCATAAACCAGTCAATCTTCAATTTTGCTGATATCAGAGTATAGATGTCTTCTTTGAACATCATGGGATGTGACTCCAGCATCTTAAAATTCAGTCGACAAAGGTTGGAAGGGCAACATAGGTCAGTGGCTAGGAAGCCAGTCGCAGAGTCAGGAGTACTTGGGTTCAAGACCCCTTTGTGCTTCATACTGTCTGTGTGACCCTGGGTCAGTCACCTAACCTTTCTCTGTCCCCATATCAGTCTGTAAGTCACAGGAATGGTGCTGATCTGTATTTTTATAGAGTTTTCTCATCCAGAAATCCTCTACACCAAAAAAATCACAGGTCTAAGCAAACCAATAAAAAGAATCAGTCAATTCTTGGTCTGTCTCCTGTGGCAGATAAGTGGTAAAAGCATTTAGGCAACGCGTGGACCGGTATCTCCTGGCAAACACCATCACTTGTTCTACAAAAACATGATATGAGATTAAACTGCTAATTCATTGGATTGAAGGGAGAGGGAGGTGGCATCACAATAGGGTTTCATGGGGAGAAGGCAGAGTTTGGTTATGATGTCTAAATGGCCATTTCCCTCCACTGGGGGCTAACATCAATATAATGAGCCTTTATCAAGTGCCTACTATGTGCCAAGCACATAGTTTGAGTTTGCCTGTTGTCTTTCAAACTTACTATGTGACCGACCCACCTCCTTGTGTGCAGTCACTCGCATTCTGAGGGATGGCTTTGATGCCTCTTGTCAAGAGTGAGCCGTTTCTGGTGACATATGTCCACTTGCTTATGGCTAACTCTGGCTCCGTGGGGGGTTACGGTACCATTGCACTCATCCTTCCTGATCAATCTTTGATTTGCTTTCAGAGTTTGTTCAGTTGTTTGCTCCTGATCTGTGATTGCATTGGAGCAGTGACCCCCTGGTGTGGGGTGGGGAAGGCGCAAAGAGTAGGGTCTGGGAAAGAAATAAGTATGAGGGGCAGAAGAGACAAGCAGCTGACTTTTCCTTCTGTGAAGTAGGCTTGAGGGTAGCAATGAGTGTCATGCCCACTTCCACAGAGGAGACCAGGACCAGGATCAGGTGTGGGTACAGGAGAAACTGAACCAAGGTGGGGGGTCTCAGGGAATTGTCAAGGGGAACGTGGTGGTTAAGTGACTTGCTCAGGATCATACAACTAGTATGTCTGAGGTAGGATTTGAACCCTGGTCCCTGTTGACTCCAGCCATGCTGTGGGCTTGGATTTCTTTTAAATTCTTAAAAATGCCCTTTTTTTCAATGACCTAAGAGTGACTGAAAACTTTGTCCTCTGAGCCACTTTGGGCAGTGGCCTTGGGGCAAAGCTGGCTTGCTGCCTGGGAATGCATGTCCTCAGCTGAAGAGCAGTCTCAGAAGTTGGGACTATAGTTCATTGGAAGCTCCCTTTGCAAAACAAACAGGAGCCTCCAAAAACTCTTATCATCTGCCATCTCACAAAGGGCCCCAGCCAGAAGGGCTGCTGGGAGTGGACAAGGTGACAGAATAGCTTGGGCCCTTTGCTAAGCCAAGGAGGATCAGTTGATGGGTGCACGGTAGGACCAGAGATCTAGATCTGGAAGTCCCAGCGTAGATTTTTTCCCTTCCAAAGCATGATGGTTTTATGTGACTCCCCTTTAACATGTCCCTACCTACTAGAGGCATGGAGTCTTTAGGCCAGTTAATCAACAAGCATTTATATAGCTCTTACTATGTGCCAGGCACTGAGCTAAGCATTTTACACATTTGATCTCATTTGATCCTCACAACAGCCCTGGGAGGTAGGTACTGTTATTATTATAACCATTTTACAGATGAGGAAACTGAGGCAGATAGTCGTGAAGTGACTTTTCCAGGGTCACATGGCTAGCAAGTGTCTGAGGCCAGATTTGAACTCAGGGCTTCCTGACTCCAGGCCCAGTACTCTAAACATTGTACCTGCCAGCAAATAGGCAAATAGACCAGTGTGGCAGGAAAGGTAGGAACAGGACAGGTAATAGGAGGTCACTGAATAGGGAAGGTCACTTCCTGAGCCAACTTGGACTTCAGGAAAGTCAGTTGGGCAACTAAGTGGGCAGATTGGAAGGGGCAGAGAGTTGGGGCGAGGAGTCAACTGGGAGACTGTGGCAGGTGTTGAAGTGTGAGTTCAAGAGTCTGTAGAGATGTGGTGTGGTGTCCATTCCAGTGGAGACGTCATGAATGTAGAAATAGCTACATGGATAAGTGAGTCAGAGGTCAAGGATGACTCCAAGGTGGGGAGCCCTGGTGATGAGCAGGACAGGGGTACCCTCGGCAGTCCTCAGGAAGTTGAGAAGAGGGGCCATGTTGATGTTGAGTTGGGGATGCCTATGGGACATCTACTTTAGAATACTGACTGCTGAAGAGTGCCTAGAAAGGTGACCCCAGAGCCAGGAAGGCCTCAGTTCAAGCCCTGCCCCTAATACACACTATCCGGGGGACTCTAGGTTCTCAGCAAGGTGCTGACCTCATCTAGGAGCTCATTTAACTTTATGAGCTCCTAGACCCAAGGTCACACAGCTATTAAGTAGGAGAGCTGGGATTTGAACCCAGGACTTTTCCAAATCCCATGCCTCTTCCTTGTCTAAAGGTGAGACTCACCCAGGCAGAAAGTGGCTAATTGCAGTCAAGGGGGAGATTAACATTAACAAAAATCAAGGTGAGAGACCTTAGGGATCCTCTTGTCCAACCTCCTCATTTTACTATTAGGGAGACTGAAGCCCAGAGAACATTCTCCTTAAGTAAATCATATAGATCTAGAAGATGTTCCAGAGGCCCCTAGGCCAGTGAGAAAGTTGAGACCCAGAGAGCAGGTATGTCTTGCTCCAGATGACATAGGTAGTGAGCACGAAAGATAGATTTCAAACCCAGGGCCTTTGAGTAGCACTAAATAGAGGAGCCTGGGGGGGAGTGAAGCCAGGGCCTCTGTCCCCAAATCCAGCACTGTCTTCATCATCCAATGCAGCCTTCTGCACAAGAGATCTGGGAATGGCCACGGAGAGATGGAGGAGGTCTGGGGTACCTCCATCTTATGTGCCCCCCCATGGCTCAGCCAGATGCCCAGAATGGCATCGGGGCTCTGGGCTCCCTATTGGAGTTAGTCCAGCTGTCCCTGTCCAGGGCTACTGATTTTCTCAGAGAACAGACGCTGGAAATGCTAGAAGTGGGGGATGTGTCCACAACTCAACAAGCTGCTCCCCAGGGGTGCTCTGGGGTCTGAGGACCCAGCTTCCAATCCTGTCTTTGCCATGTATGCAAGTCCCTTTCTCTCCCTGGGCCTCAGTTTTCTCCCCTGTAAAGTGAGGGTCTCAGAGGCCACTTATATCTCTAGATCAAAGATCTCATGACCCTTTCCCCTACAGCATGTCCCTCCTCTTGGCACTTAGTGTGGTCAGGAGCAAAGCTGTTTAATGTCAGCATAGCAGCACATAGGGCAGAGCCTGAAAGGACAGATTCCAGACATTCAGACAAATGTAAACTCAGAGTCAGGAGACATGGGTTTGAAAACTTTCTTCCGGTTAATAACTGTGTGGTCTCTCTCTGGGCCTCATTTTCCTCATCTGTAAAATAGGGATAATGATATTTGCATTGTCCACCACCCGGGTTCATCCAGTCTCATCCTGTCATTTTACAGAGGACAGATCTGAGGCCCAGAGATGTGGAGTAACTTGCTCAGGGTCCCACAGCAAGTTGCATTTGAGGCAGGATTCTGACCCAGACCTTTTTTACTTCAAATCCAGTGCTCCATCCACTTTACTGTGCTGGCTATCACAGATAGGTTCACAAGATTTAGAGCTAGAAGAGACCTCAAACAACATCTTCTCCATTACACTCATTTTCCAGATAAGGAAACTGAGGCCAAGGAGGGAGAAATGACTTGCCTAAGGACACATAGGTAGTAAGCAGCACCCGGGCCCTTGGACTTCAGACTCAGTTTTCCTCTTTTTTTAAATTTAATATTTTATTTATTTTTCCTCCCCTCCTACCATACTTGGTTTTCCCCTCCGTAAGGGAAGAGGTTGAACCAAATGACCATTAAAGCTCCTTGTAGGTCTAATACTGTCTAATTCCACATTCTCACTTTCCTTTTATGGGCCTCACTTTCCCCCTCTATAAAATGCAGGGGCGGGGTTTGGACTAAATGATTTCCTCAATAGAACAGGAATTCCTTGAGTTCAGGAATCCTTACATTTTTCTGTCCCCATCACTTAGACCAATGACAGGTGCACTTAACATGTGCTTACTGAGTTGAATTAAATTACTGCTAAGGACCCTGCCAGCCCAGATTGTCTACAATC
>JAQQSK010007956.1:0-13734 GCA_028658325.1 Potorous gilbertii | reverse complement strand
ATGTTCTATTACTGTTTTCTGTCCGCTTACTGAGTGGTGGGGGGGAAAGCCTTTTGACTGGCAACTGAGTATGCACACAAAAGGCACTAAGAAGTTATTTCGATCTCTCTTTCCTGGTGATTCATTAGGATACAACATAGATCTCTGAGTAGAAAAGGCCTCTCTCCCTACCCAAATACACTGTGGCCTGGAACATCTGGCACCTATGCTGCATCTGTCCATGTTGTATCTTTTCTTTCTGTTCTTAGTTGAAGAAGAATTAGAGACAGAATCACCTTGTGAGATTCAAAAGGTCTGAAGAACATAGAGAGAGTTCAGGGCAGTCATGGCCACTGCAGCATAGAAGAGAAACCTACTTGACCTAACCAAGTGGTGAATCAACTCTACCGCTGAGACCCACAGTCCTATGAGTAAGGATATGATTTTGTTGTCTATTCTGCATTCAGAAGTAGAATTGGTGGGTTACTCTGTTGCGGGGAGCTGGGCCACTCAATTACATACATTCATAGATTTCCATTAACTAGTTCTCCAAGGCTCCGTGGGGACTGGTGATACAAAGCGTCCCTTGCACAGGTTATAAGAACTAGATCCTTATTGGTTAGATCTTCTCCCATTACCTTAGGTCATATTATCATTTTTTTATTATATTAGCTCAGGCTAACCATAAGCAATTAATATCTTTCTATTTAGGTCTGTCTTAATTGTTCTAAAATATTTCATGATATTCATACAGTTTCTGTATATGTACCTTGGTAAGTGAATTCCAAATATTTTATATATTCTATAGTTATTTGGAATGGAATTTTTCTATCCTTTACTGTCAGCTTTTGTTGGTAACATATAGAAAAGGCTGATGATTTGTATGGGTTTATTTTATAATCTGACACTTATTTTAATTAGATTTTTTTTTTGGTTGACTACCTAGTGTTCATTAAGTAGACAGAAAATGATCATTTTATTTAAGACCGCTAGGTGGCGCAGTGGGTAGAGCATGTAGTAAGCCCTATATAAGACCGCTAGGTGGCGCAGTGGGTAGAGCTCCGAGCATGTAGTAAGCCCTATGTAAATATTAGCTGTTATGGTTGTTGTTATTTTCTTTTCTTTGTCCATGTTTATTCCCTCAATTCCTTTTGATCATCTTATTTCTAGAACTCTATCAAACAGTAGTGGTGATAATTTACATTCTTACCTTATCACTTATCTTACTGAAAAGGTCCCTTTCTTCATTACAAATAAAGCTGGCTTGTGTTTTAAATAGATACTATTTATCACATTAAGGAAAGATTCATTTATTCCTATGCTTTAATTTTTTAAAACAGAAATGGATGTTTTGTTGTTAATATAGTCTATTGTAGTGGTAAGTTCATAATACTGAGCCAACCCTATTTCCCTAGTATAAATTCAACCTGGTCATAGTATATAATTTTTTTATTTGCCGCTGTAGTCTCCTTTTTGCTTTATCCTCTTCTGTCACCATCATCATCAAACATTTATTGACTATCTATGCAGATACTATCAGAAAGAATTCTTGAAGAAAAAGAAAGTCCTCATATACACCAAGACAATTCGAACAGCACTTTTTGTAATAGCAAAGCATTAGAAGCAAAGAGGTCTCCCATTATTTGGGAGAATTGCTAAACAATTTGAGATATAGGAATGTAATGCAATACTATTCTGCTATAAAAATTATAATACCTGTGATGCTTGCAAAGAAACATGAGAAGATTTTTATGAATTGATGCAAAGTGAAAGAAGTAGAACCAAGAAGACAATGCATGTAACTATGACAGGGTATTGATCTCTGTTAATGAGGCGAGAGAATCCCACACCAATGGTCTTTGGAACTAAGGTTATGTTCCTCCTGTGGCTCAAAACTTTTTATAGTCCTTGCAAATATCAGCTGGAATAGGCACACAAATATATCAACACTTTAAAACAGCAAGGATGATTTTCCTGGAGTCCCAGGCAATCAGCCTTTGTACTGCTGACATTAAAATAAACAAATGTACATGAACAGTTTATGTGTACTGTAGACATAGCACAATACTGAGCATCACCTAGGAGAATAGTACAGTGGCAACATGCCTAACTATGCACAGGGCATAACACATGCATACTTCAAAAGTATGTGCATATAGTATATGTCAATCAGTCAAAAGCAATAAGCATGGCTAACTGACAAAGTAAAGATGGCTAGCTAGCTACAACAAAAACACTATCAACAGGCCTATATAAAAATACAGCAATTATAATCAGTATATCAGAATATATGCAAAACAACTAACAACAAACATTATTACAGCACTAATACAACACAAAGCATAGTCAAAACTTAAAAAGAAATTCAAGCATATAACTCACATGCATTGATGCATATATATATAGTTATATGCAAGGCATTTTTCACAGGGCAAGCTCTAGTATCATTGCCTAGATAACATGTAACATGTGTTACTATACCTCCAGGTTTGCCTACAACATCATAACTTAGGTTAGTAATTGTTCTGATACATCTAGTGCCCCCATCACTGACTGATCTCCCTGCTCCTATACCAGAGCTAGTAGTTGGTATGGGCTAACCATCATGGTCATTAAAGACTTGTGTGTCTCCACCTGAACCAACTGCCATGTCAGGTTTGTTATCAGTGTGTTCAGCTTTTTTGTACCCTTGGAGTCACTGGAGGAGCAGTTTTAGACAGGAAAAGTATTGTCTCTGGATTATATTCTCCTTCCCTGTAATAATACGCAGTTTCCTTCACTGTATGCATCACTTTCAGTGTCCATATCTGGGTCAGAAACTCTTTGTACAGCTGTTCAATAGTCTCTTTTCCTCACCCTTTATCTAGGTGAGAGTTCATCAACTTTCTCCACTTGCCCCTTAGAAAATCCAACCAAACTCTCCCATGGACAATAGGTGGTTGCCAAGGGCCAATAGGACCCCTCCCATTTCCTGGGGCTATTTTCTAAAAAGATAAGTTGTTCAGTTTCTCCAACTGGAAAATTCCAGCTGGACAAATGAAAGTAGTCTTTTCCTTGTCTTCTTAAGACATAGGAATCAGAGAGTATCCACTATGCAAGCCCAAGACTGAAAAACACTGACTGCCTGGCAGATAATCCTTGGCATCTTAAACCTATGGCGTAGTTTACTGACCACATTAGTACTTTGGATCCAAGTTTGGTAATCAAAAAATATCCATATATTTCCGTTTTCCTTTTTTCATCGCTAAGGTGATGCACGAGGTCTTCTGGATTGTGATGATGCCATTACTCAGCCTTTCTTTGAAAGCCTTTTTAAGATCTTCCATCATAGACTAGATCTCCCTAAATGGTTGGGAATTAATGAGTTAGATTCTGTGGAGGGCACCTACCACAACCCTCTCATGCAATGATAACATATATTCTCTTCCTGAGTTCCAGTTCCAACTTATCTTTCCACTCCTGTGGTCTACAAAGTTAAATACGTCTGGATCTGCTCCGAGGGTGAACAGTTGGAGATCCTGTGGGATTCATCAGAACCTCTTGCCCCTCTCCTCTTGTAAGCCTCTGTACAGTTTCCATGAATAAGCAGTGTGCAGTATTGAGTCCCAGCTTGTTGCTTGCAGTATCCTTCTAGAATTTTGAAAAGACCAGGATAAATTTCAATCAATACTGATACTTCAGTGAGTGTTGTAAGGGTGTGAACATAACAGAAACAGACTGTCTACTTTTTCTGTTGATGCCAACAACTTTCTTGGGAAATTTCAAGCTCACCTGGATATATCCCAGATATGAATAGTCTTTATCATTCAAACCACCAAAATCTGGTAAACATGCCCTCTATGTACAGAAAAGGTAGTGATTGTATTGATGGCAGAAATGCAGGACAAAAATTTACCAATTCCTTTCAGTTTTGCTAAGTGAAGTTCAAAGGATGATTTATATGGCCTACAAGGGACATGATGGGAGTTGAAGGATTGAAAAGAGGGGAAGGAAGGAAGGAAGGAAGGAAAGGAGGGAGGGAGAAAGAGAGTGAAAGAGAAGAAAAGAAAAGAAGAAAGAGAAAGAAGGAAGGAAGGAAAGGAAGGAAGAAAGAGAAAGAGGGAGAAAGAGAAAACAACAACAACAAAAAGCTGAAACAGCCTTATAACACTAACCATAATCCTTCTCCTACAAGTGTTAACATAGCCACATGTATTTCCTACATAAGGTCTCGCTCTCATCAGCTAAATTAGGAGAGGGATGGGGAAATTATAGCATTTATGGGGAAGAATGTTTACTTGTTATTTATTTTACCGTTCCTTTTGACTCAATATCTTTTGCTTTGAATTAATATGTCATCTAGTTGGTCTGATAAGAGAAATGTCAGAGTGGGGCTCATGAGCTTTGTCCTTCCTAAAATGTGACAACCCAAACTGAACTCAGTACTTATGTTCTGACTGTCACCTCCATATACCATTTTCCAGAAAGTGATTACGTGGCCAGAATTGGGTAGAACTGAGTTCGAGCCTAGCCTCAGAACTTACTAGTGTATGAGCGTGAGCAAGTCATTTAACCTCCAGAAGTCTGGGTTTCCTCGTTTGTAAAATGGGGATAACACCTACCTCCCAGAGTTGTTGAAAAAATAAAAATGAAAATAATATCTGTAAAGCACTTTGCAAACTTTAAAATGCTATATAAATGCTACAGTTGTTGTTATTCTCATGTTTTATTCTCATTTTCTTAGAGTTTCTTTTAGGGTTTTTCCCCCTTTCCCCCATCCATTGAATACTCCTCCCTTTTGAAAATAAACCATAGCTAATGAATCACAAAGAGCATTTATTTCTCCAGCCACCAGGAGGGGCATGTGAGCAATGACGGGAGGCAGAATGCTAGCTAACCTTGGAATCTACAAGAAAGGGGTCAAGTCCTGCCCCTGATACTTAGTAGCTGTATTAACTCACTTGGTTGACCTTTAGTTTCCTCATCTGTAAAACAGAGGAGTGTGTGTGTGGGTGGGGGTGTACTAGATGATCTCTAAGGAACCTTCCTGCTCTAAATCTGTAATTCTCTTTTTCTCTCTAACTAGGTACCACTGACCTCACTGAGTTGTGCATGAGCAGGAGAAACCCTCCATTTTCAAATAGTAGCACATTTTTTTTCCTTTTCCTCTTGCACTAGGCTGCACTTTCAGTCATCCAGGCAGAAAGGAGCCAGTTGTTTCTAAGGTGTTCTCAGAATAAAAGCATCTCTTTCTCTCATAGACTTTCTGGCTCTCAGTTAATGCGAGTCTTGTGTATGATTTGGACTAATGGGCCCTCTGCAATGTTATGAAAACAACAATGTCTCTTTCTTCAGCTCTGGTCCTCCCCTTCAGCTTGTGCTGAGGGGAAAAGCTGCCTATTTCTTTAAAAAAGGGATCCTGTCTGTGTGTGCATTCAATAACCAAGCTTGCACAAAGCTGGATGACCATCAAATTGAATTGGGAAAGATACAAAACAAGGAAGCAGAAATCCAGCGCTCCCACCCCCATCCCAGTTGCTTTGCAGAGCAGCCAAGGAAGTGAAGGAATTGACTAGCAAACCTGAATATGTCTTCTGAAGGATGGAAAGTGAAAGGTATTTTTACTGGACTGATGTTTCTCATCAGCCTGTAGGTTTTCTTCTTCCTCTAGGTTTGCCCAGACTGGTTCTCAGTTCTCAATACAATCAATTCCACTATCTCAATCAACAAGTGTGTAAATGTCTATGATATACCAAGCATTGTACTGGGCACTGGGAATGCACGTACAGAGAATTAAAAGATCCCTACTCCCAATGAGCTTATATTCTATTGGGGAGAGACAAGTGCGTATAAAAATATATACAGTATAAATATAAAGTTAATAAGTACATATATGTATGGATATTTATACTTGCATGTACATATATGTATGCATACATATACACAAAGTAAATATAATACAGTTTGGGAGGGAGGGCACTAGCATTTGGGGGATCAGGAAAGGTTTCATCTGGAAGATGGTTTTTGAGTTGCATCCTTAAGGAAGAGGGGGACTTTGTGAAGAGAAGGCAACTATAGGGCATCTAGGTGGCTCAGTGGATAGACTGCTGGAGTCAGAAAAGCCTGAGTTCAAATTCAGTCTCAGACATTTACTAGCTCGGCAATCCTAGGCAAGTCACTTCACCCTGTTTGCGTTAGTTTCCTCATCTGTAAAATAAGTTGGAGAAGAAAATGACCAACCACTCTAGTATCTTTGCCAATAAAACCCCAAATGGGGTTACAAAGAGTCAGACACAACTGAACAACAACAAAAAAGAACTATGAGTATTTCAGGCATCCCAGAGAGCCTGAAAGAGAAGAGAGACACAAATGGGAAATGGGAGTGTCATGAGTGAGAAGCAGAGTAGGTCATTGTGGTTACAGAGTGCAAGAAGGGGAATAATGCTCTATGAGGCTGGAAGGGTAGATTGAGGCCAGGTTGTAAATGACAACAAACAATGTAAAAGCTAAGCAGAGAATTTGATATTTTATTCTAGAGTAAATGGGAAGCTTCAGGAGTTGACTGAGTAGAGGAGTCACATATTTAAATCTGCATTTCAGGAATTCTTTTGGCAGTTGTATGTAGAATAGAGTGGCGTGGTGAGAGATTTGAAATAGAGAGACCAGTTAGAGACTGTTAACAATAATCCAAGTGAGAGGGGAAGAGGACCTGAACTGAGGCAGTAGCTAGTGAATGCAGAAAAGTTGCATTTGAGAGATGTGAAGATAGAAACTTCTGACCCCCTCCTAGCCATCACTCTGCCCCACATATGGGCAATCTGTAATAGAGCACTCAGGATGCTTTATCCTGATTTTCTGTCCAAGCGTCATGGTTTCCCTTCTGTAGGTACACTGTTAACTTCTTCAGAGAAATCTATTCAAGGTCTAGAGAGAGACCACCCAAGCTGGGGAACTCTAAGTAATCTCCTCAATCCGCAAGCAAATATCTCACTTACCACATTTCCATTTCAAACACCCTGTGGGTAGGGAAAGTGGGTTATTTCAGAAACTGGGGCCATTTGATTACCAAGAAAATTTATCAATGGTTGGGACATTCAAAGTTGTGTTCCAATTCTGGGATTTCATCTTCCTGATTCACTAAGAGGAATGAAAGTTAAGTGTAGCCATAGATTAGGCAGACTGCAGCTCCACATCCCATTTAAAGAAGTTGAGAATGCTAGGGTGGGAACTTTCTCATCTCTCTCTATCTGTTCCTTTGATCAAGGAACCGTAAATCTTGAGGACTGAGTAGTGATTTTCTTGACCAAGAACTTAGCACAAAGTAGGAATTCTGCACATATGTAAAAGGGCAGTCTTCTAGAAGTTCATGGTCCACTAAATCTGCAAGCTTGCCATGAGCAGGATATATGAGACCTCCTGACACTGGTGTGATGCTTTCAATGCCCAGAATTCAACCCCTGGCAAAAAGGAAGGAGAAAACTAGAAGACTCCCAAATGCCTGGCAGAATAGATACATATCAGTCCCTGGTTCTTTCTTTTCTTCTTTACATTGTTAAAACCCTGACCACTTTGTGTTTTTCTGTCCGGCATCTATGTGCTCCAGCATGCTGAGCATGGGAGAAAAGGACAAAGGAAGCTATAACAAAGTGTCAAAGTATTGCCTAGTTACCAGTTGTTCTGGCCTGCCAAGATCTTCTTACTAAAATTATTTCCTGAGAAATTATATTGTCAGCAGAGCAAGTCAAGAAGTTATGGAAGCAAAAATTAAACACATTTAGACATAGTATAGTGTCATCTTGGGCTTAGAGTCAGAAGACTTGGTTTAAGTTTGAACACCGTTAGAGTCTGTCATTCATTTTTGGAAGACAATCAATGATAGCACAAGGTGATGTCTTGAGTCCCCATGAATTGGATTGAAGTGAGGCAGAGCTGCACAAAGTTATCAGCCTCACTCTCTCTTCCAGAGTCACCGAAGTCCAGTGGCGAGACAAAAGTCAGGATGACTGGCGATGGCCTCGGCTGCGGTGGATGACCTTGGCATCTTTGATGTCTGCCTCAGCCTAAGGACTCCACAGGGTCTGCTGCAGCCACCTTCTTAGCCAACAAAGCAAATCTCATCTCTCCACTCTGCCAGAGGAAGCTTTCACATTCTTGGAATAGGCACCAGGCTCCCCGCCCCCTCCACTCACCAGAAGATTTGAGACTTGTCAATTACCCTCAACCTGGTTTAGCCTATCTATCAAGAAGATTTTTTTCAGGATATGGCTGCTGCACATACTTACACCTTCTTGGAGCCACAGGTGAGAATTGGGTGAAAGGTAGACATCAAAGGTGGATGAGCTGCCCTGAAAAGAGCTCAGCAAACCCTCACAGTAGAGGTGCTAGTCCTCCTCAGCACTCTTGACTCTGTAAGACCTTAGGCAAGTCACTTATAATTTCTCTGAATCTATTTCCTTATCTGTAAAATAAAGAAATTGGAATGCAAGAGCTCCAAGGTTTCTTCCAGCCGTAAATCCTATAACCTATGACATACAGATATCTGATAACTTAGACAAAATGTCCGGATTTTTTTTTTTTATCATTTTGACAATCTATCCAGATATTTAGTTGAAGCCTACCTTTCCAGGCTTATCACACATCACTGCCTTTCACATACTCTCCCTTCCAGCAGACTTGCCTATTTGCTGTTCCTGATATAAAATAGTCCTCTTACCTCCACACAGTTGTACAGACTCTTTGCAGTGCTTAGAAGGCACTCCTTTCCCCACCCCACCCCCAACTTTTGCCTCTTAGGCTCCATGGTTTCCTTCAAAACTCAACTTAAACTTCACATCCTACCTAGAGTCTTTTCTGATCCTGGCAACTGAGGGTGCCTTCCCTACCTCCAGTGGTGGGGGTAAATGTTTAACAACAGAGTCACATAACAATATATATGCCTGAAATTCTTTTAAGTTTAATCAGCCTTATTAACATTTTCTCGATGACTTTCTTAAGTTCAGACAATCAGTAAAACAAGTTAAACTCTGATTTTTAGCATTTACCAATTTGGAAAATGTAAATGCTCACACAGAAAATCTAACAATTAGCTCTCACCAGCCACTTTGAGCTGCCTCTAGGACACCTCTGCCCACCATGCAAAAACTACCTTGTATATATACATATACATGTATATGTGTGTGTATGCATACATGCATGCATACATATATATGTGTGTGCATGTATACTAGAGACTTACACATATATACAGTTATTTCTGAGTCTTAGTTTCCTCTTCTAAAAAATGGAGATGGGGGTGGCTTTATTTTCTGAGCTCCCTTCAAGCTCTAAATCTATGATTACAAAAAATGTAACTCTTTGAAGGCAGGATTTTTGTCACTTCTTTCTGTGTATTTCCGGTCTAGAAGAGTGCCTAGAATACAGTAGGACCTTGATAAATGCCTATCAATTGATAGATTGAAGCTTATTTCTGTTGGGCTCATAGAAAGCCTGACTTATATGGTGGGTATGAGTATTGGGGGAAGGTGGGAAGGGAAGGGGAAGAGAATGCTAGGCATGGTGCCAAGTGCTTTACATATATTATCTCATTTGAGCCTTACCAACAAACCTTTGAAGTAAGTGCTATCATTGTCCCCATTTTTTAGTTGAGAAAAAGGAAGCAAACAGAGGTTTTGACTTGTTCACACAAGTGTCTGACAGCATATTTGAACTCCAGGCCTAGCATTTTATCCCCACTGTTACCTAGCTGGGGGAAAAAAAAAGGCATATTCACAGCAGATAAAGCTATCAGACCCCATGTACTCCTCTCAATGTCTTTCCTTGCACACACCATCCTCTACTACTACTACTATTACTACTACTACTACTACCACCACCACCACCACCACCACCACACACACACACACACAAGCAAAAGTTTTCTAGACTTTACAAGGAAGCTGCTTAGTCATTCCCCCTCTGGGGACAAAAGTGAGGTGTGTCCAGGAAGCTAGCTAGCTTTAGTTTTAGGACTAGGAGCAGGAGTATACACCAGGTTGGGGAGGGGGAGGGGGAGAAAGGATCGGTATGAGGGAAGGAAAGGAGAATGGGAGGAGAAGGAAAGGTAGGTAGGAGGGAGTGAAGAAGAAAGAGTAGGAAAGTGGAGGAAGAGGGGATGAGGAGGAGGACTAAGTAGGTTGAGGAGAGAAGAAGCAAATGGAGCAGAGGAAGGAGGAAAGCGGAAAGAAGGAGGAGGAGGAGAGATGAGAGGAGAAGGGTGTAGAGAAAAGGCATAGGTAGCAGGGAGATGAGGAAGGAGTGAAGGTGGAGGGAGAGGAGGAGAAAGGCATAAAGAAGGAGGCATAGGTAGGAGAGAGAGAGGAGGAGGGGGTAGAAAAGGAGGAAAGAGAGGAGGAGGGGATGGAGGGGGATGGAGGGAAGGAGGAGGGGTAGAAAGAAATGGGTCATTGGTTGGCGCTGGCTAGGGCAACTGCTGTGCTTGAACTTTTATTCCAGGAACAAATATTTCCTTTTCTCACCAATGACCCAGATGAACTGACCTTCCTACAGCAATAAAGAGCCTGGTTTTGGGGTGGGGAGTGGGGGGAGGGCGGGGAATAAGGCTGGTGAAAATGACTGACTCCACAGTCTTGGGGGTGAGAGTTCTCTGGCTAAAGAAGAAAGATTCTGACACTGACCTTGAGGAGGGCACAGAAGAGACAGAGAAGGGGGTGGGGAGAGGAGAGAGAGATGAAAAGAAAGGCAGAGACTTGGCCAAAGCTCCTGGCTCTGTCTACCTGCCAGCATTTCCCATCCTTGCTAACTCTTCATGTGGCTTCCTTGATTTCACACATTTCCCTTCAAGCAGGGGTTCTTAGTCTTTCTTATATCGAAGACCCCTTTGGTGATCAGTAGACCCCTCAGAATTGTGTTTTCAATGCATAAAGTAAAATTCATAGGATTACAAAGGAAAACCATTATAATGTAATAAAAGTTATAATTTTTTTTAAACAGGTTTACAGACCCCAGGTTGAGAATGCTTTTTTAAAAGATGAAAAGTAAAAGGGAACCATTCAGAGGGAGGGTACAAGACAGTGGAAATCCATCCCAGGCTAAGGAGATTTTCCTGGAGTAAATCTGGGTCCCAGAATTACCCCTAGCAGCTATTGCTTCCTCCTTCCCCAAAAACAAAATCTTAAATCCTTCTGCTGAGAGACAGTGACTTTGTGAACTCTGGGACTCATCTCTCTTTGTGTCCTCTACCCCACCTTGGCCCCAGAGACTTTGCTTCCCTTTTCTTTGGCCAAGTCAGGGGATCAGGATTCTATTTTTAAGGTGTCAGCAGAGGGCGATATGGAGCTAAGCAATGGCGGGGTCACTTCACCCCTGGGCTGCCTTACTAAAGACTTTCAGCTCTATGAAAAGAAGCCTGGGTGCTTCACAAAGGAACATTGTCACACAGATTTTTCTCTTCCCCATTCCTCAAAGAAAGATCCACCACCCTGAAGTCTTCCCCTTCCCCCTCTCCTAGCGTTTTCATTCCCATCATTATCCCCTTCCCTTCCCCCACCACCTCCAGGAAACTGCAGGAAATGAATAAGACGCGTCTTCCCAGATGGAGAAAATTGCCTTTTCTGTGGGGAAAACTTCAGGGAAATGGTCACATTGCCATAACTGGAGAGAGTTCTTATTTGGAGACCGCATGTTCAGTGGGTAGAGTGCTCTGGGTTGGAATTTTGCCTCTGATGCTTGCTTACTAGCTATATGACCATGGGCAAGTAACTTAATGTTTTGAACTCTGTTTCTTCATTTGCAAAGTGGGGATAATACCTGTGTTTGTTACTTCGTGGTGTTGTCTTAAGGTACTGTGATATAATCTAGAGTATTCCCCAAAAGTGTTGGGATCAGTTTAAGTTCTAATAGCTCAGAAGGGCACTGAGACTTTGGGGACAGGCTGTGTATTTACAGTGCTAAATAAATGTCAGTTTGTTCTTCATATAAATGCTTATGTAAAGGCTAGTGTGGGATTCTGGAGCTCGGTGGAGGTAACCTCTTCAAAGCAATCCACATCCCATCTTGGTCAAGGGAGCAGTGTTCAAATCCTGTTTCAGACACTTACTACCCGTGTGACCCTGGGCAAGTGACAATGAAGCTCTCCAGCTCTCACTTTCCTTATCTGGAGAACTGGAGGTTGGGGTGGACTAGAGGGTTTTTCAAGTCCGTTCTTCTTCTAAATCTGTAATCCTATAATGCTGGCTTCTCCCTGAGAAACAACTGATCAGTGATGCTTCTGCCAACAGCTCAGGCTAAAAGATAAAACTGAATAGTAAATTTCTAAAAAAAAAAATACTAAAAGTGTGAGTTTAAAAACTAAATTGAATTGTAGCAAAAAAAAATTTTTTTAAGTGAGTTAAAAAACAAAATAGAATAGTATCTCAAAGTCTGGGTTAATTTACAAGTGGGTGGGTCATTGGCAAAAGGAGAAAAAGAAGGTCATCCTTATGTCTTCATCCTGCACCCAAGTGATTTTAAACAGAGAGAGGGATGAAACTGGAAGAACCGAGGTTTGGGCTAGATTGCTAGAGGACAGGCAACTCAGCAGGGGGCATTTGTGAGTACTTCAACAAGGGCTGAGAGTATCAACCAGACTTTTGTTGGAGAGGACTCAGTTTGGATAGTAAGACTGGTTCCTGATTGACTGTTTCTTTCATTCCATCTGGCTGGGCAACGCTTAGTAGGACCCCATTTCTTAAGCTCTGGGGAGAAGGTGGAGACCATGCATGCATAAGAATGAGCTTTTTCTTCCTTGTCACAGCTGTGAGCCCCAGCCGGTCCCCAGGAACTTTAGATGTGATTATCTAGCAACACACAGAATAGAAACTTCCCTGGGTTTTTCATTCTCCTCTCAGTACCACCCAAGCCACTGAACTGTGATGGAGAGAGGAACGCTGGGCTGGCCGAGAGGGACTTCAGGTCCCCCTTGGCAGCTTCAGAAAATCTATTCTTTCTCTCTTTGAGGGAGCTTTCTGATCATTTCTATTTATGCTCCCTAGGAAAGTCTGGACATGGTTTAACTTCAATCAAGGAAAGCCTCTGATCTATTTCTTACCCTCTCTTTGCAGGAGCTAAAACCAATGCTGCCATTACTTTTGCTGTATGCTTTATTTTAAGGATATGCATGAGCTCAAAAGAATAAATGAGTGTAAAACAAATTGCTTAGCACTTTCTTTTTGCAGAGCACCATGTCTGAGAAGCAGATGGGAGGTCCTGGTCACTTAACACTTTTCTGTATTATAGTTTTATCTTTTCCAAGAGACCATGAGCTCTTTGCGGGAAGGGAACTATAAAGTCTGAGACTTTTTAGTGTTCCGCCACTGCACCAAGCCTCTTGCTTAGATCAGGGCAGGAATTCCACAAATACTTATCCACCTAAATGCCCATTTAATAGAGGTAAAAGTGAAATGTAGTGGTTAAATCACTTTCCAACGGTCCCATTCAATTCAGTTAACCACATCAATTCAATTAATTCCCTACCTCGCGCAAGACATTATGTTATTGTGACCTTGTGTTACAAAGTAACCTTCCATGCCCAGAGGTTTGGATGGGTGGGTGGGTAAATTGGGGTCTGGGGTGGCGCAAGGTAACCAAAGAATGAGCATTATCAAGTGTGGGGATTGGGGAAAGGCAGGCACTGAGGTAGCATGAAAACTTCATGGTCTGCTTGGAGGCAGAAGAGCTGAGTGTGAATCCTGCCTCAAATACTCAGAGCTGTATGACCTTGGGTAATTTGTTTAACCTCCT